>ML682045.1:1489784-1522740 GCA_007922195.1 Podocnemis expansa
GTTGTCCTCTCTTTGGCTATTTGCTGGGGAGGCAGAAGGCAGGCAGCTTGGCTGTCTGGCTGGGTCAGCCAGTTTGGTGTGACACTGCTTATAGCACTGCACTGGCAGCTCCAGCCAGCCTGCCTGCTTGCCTCATGAGCTCCCCAACTTCCCCTACCGGGGTTGCATACACCTAGAAGCTGGGAGGGTCAGAGCCTTTTGAAATTTCTTGCCCTTTGTTATAAGCAGCCCAGCATGGTGAATTGCAGCTGCTGTACTACCATCCTTCCACTCCCCTGCTCCACAATCTCATGCTGCCTCTCAAAGTGGAGGGCAAGCATTACAGCAAAGTTCAGGAGAGGCATGGGCTCTATTTTAAAAGCTTGAGAACTGCAGTGGTAGGTGTCTTCAGTGTGGGTCAGCAGCATGTCATCTCTCATCTGGGCTCCTAGATGCCATCCACTTCTCCAGTACCTGGAGACCCTAAACAAGTTGACTGGAAGTCCCAGGGATGGTCTCATGCATCACCCTCCCTCCCAATCCTATTTTCTGATCTCCATGACTCCTGATGTTTAGCAACAGAAACCTATAGGAGATAGGGAAAGATATGCCTTGTCAGAGGAGGAGAATTTTTATATGTCCTCCTCACATGGTCAGTGAGCTTTTAAGAGGATACTGCCGGCACCTTGATTCATTTGTAGGGAACACTGGAGGAGAATGATTGCATTAAAACTAAAATGAGCAGAGGGGTATGAAGGAGGAGTTGTATCACAGCATGGCATGGGGCCTCTATGTGGTGGGAGAGTGCTACAGAGGCTAAACACTCTGGACCAGGATAATCCATGGACATTGATATGGTCAGACGGCATTGGTGCCTAGACAGCTGCTGGCTAGAAGCTGACAGCTTCAATTTTAGTCATCAGCTGGCATGGCCCTAGGGACTATATTTCCTTTCAGAAACATCACATCTCCATGTTTCCAAAATTTCTATTTCATGTGGAACTTCCCCACTTCAAATACTTCATGTGAATTCCAGTTTCAAGTGGGGCCCAGGATAGGAGTAGGGCCTGTTGGGTAATGGGGGGGAGGTTGTCTGTTGTGGGTGTGGCCTATTGGGGGCGGACCCATGACAGGGGCAGGGTCTAGCACAGGTGGAGCCTGTGGGCCTGTGCCCCGGATCTTTTTGCTATCCAGCAACGCCCCTGCGTTCAGCAAGACTGCAGCAGACTAGAAAAACAAGTAATATGGTAACAACTGGACGGACACCATGATAGAGAGGAAAGAGACATGTTTTTAGTAGCAGGGGGAAAACACTTCCCTCAGGGCACCTGAATACTGATTCATGCAAGAGAACTATGATCATGTATGCTTACTGTTTGCAAACCAAATATTTTTGTTCAAATCAAGATCAGATTAACTAGAGGTTAGGCATCATAAAAATCAAACAACAGCTGAATGCTAATAGATTCTGCAAAGGTAGGACTATTGAGTTATTTTGATGGAATGCTATTCCTGGAATTGCAATTAGATTAGTAACAATTAAATTAAAATAATAAGTATCTGCATGAAGTAGTAAAAGAGGGTTGAGAGAATGCCTGATGACAGGGGACGGAGAGAAAAGGGGAAGCTACATACAGAGAACAGACATTGCAGAGGATTCTTGTAACTTCTTTGCTTGACACACTGTCATCTCTGAGTCGGAACCTCCTCATTCCTGCAGCAAGTAAGGGCAGGGAGGCAGGGTTTACACTTGTGAAATTTATATTAGTGAATGAGGGAGCTGCCAAACAGATATTCCAGCACTTTTCCCAACATTTGGGTGCTGCCCCAGATGACCATTCCATGTTTTATTTGTATCTATGCCTAGCTAGTAGGCTTCAAATTTTTTGCCAGTGACTGGAGTCTTCCTGGATATTTTCTAAGTGAATTGATTGAACTAGATCTTTTCCAAGTGTAAAGTGACTTCAGCAGAACTACACTGATTGATGGCAGCTCCGAATCTCACTCTTATTTGTGATACTAGCTAATACTCAGGTGTCTTAGCTGAAATGAGAACCAGCAGGTCTTAGTGGTTAAAGGGAAAGATAGTTTAAATCAGTCTATAACAAATGAAAAGTACATTTAAAAAGAAGATATATAGCTCCTGAAAAGCTATGATGAAGTGAAAACAAAATCATTTTCTTCTCAACAAGATACTTAATGTTTGCCAGACTGAAACTGCTGGTGTATTATTCCTATCTAGGATACAAAATTCCTAGAGAATTCAAAATCCTATAAGGACTATAACACAACTTTACCAACCTGAGATAATTCCTTATGAGCACAGTTTATGCCTCCGATTGTAATAATGTTAGGCATCAGAGGTCTGGGATAGTCAATTGCAAACTCAGTTCTCATCAGTCAAATGGATCCAGGACCTTAAAGCTCAGTCACTGTTGTATCTCTCTGAAGAAATTCAGAGGCAAGTTTTGCAGATGGCACATAAACAAAATCACAAAGTATAAGATCCAATAAGCTAAATAGAAGGTTCTTGACATGCTGGGGAAATGTCATGTGGTCTGTATTTGCAGTCAAAGACCTTGGGATGTATGATGGTGGGTTTGGACACTGAAGAGCCTGATAGTCTTAACCACATGGAATTCCATGCAAGAAAAACACAGAAGGGATAGAAAGATACTCAGCTATGATCTGTCTGCAAGGTATCATGGGATCCATAAAGACAACATCAAATTTGCTCTCTTCTAGGTACCTGATCAGCTCTTTGTTGTACAGTAAGTCTGCACAAGTGGCTAAAAATAGTTTGGAGGTGTTCTTCAATCTTTCATATAGTTGAACAAACCTTTCCAGAAAAGGTCGTTCCTCAAAGAGCTCTTGAACAAAAGCCTGGAAATGTCCATCCAGCTCTTGCTTTGTGAGCTCTTGCTCATTTACCACCTCATGCATGCTAAACCAGTGACTTCCATCCATTGGTACCACAAGCAGCTTCCTGCCGTCAGCAAAGCTCAACAAGGTCAGGCAAACAAGCAGTACTATATGGATCTGTGGGCTAGAGGGGAACACAGGAGCCATCTCTGCAAAAACCCAGTGGGTACTACAGAGGCTAGCAAATTGTCCATCAGATTCCAGTTACTAACTCGTGACATCTCTCTTCTGACCCTTTGCACTTTGTACTAACCAGGTCAATGTTTAAACTGAATCTACCTAATGAGACCAAACACAAGTAAAGCTCTGAAACCTGGCTTGCACTTTGGCAGGAACTGCATCATGATAAACTTGATTAACCTCTCATCACTCCAACCATTGAGTCAAATCTTGACACAAACTTGCCTAACCTCTATACCAGGCATCGCCAAACTGCAACTCGCGAGCCACATCTGGCTCTTCAAAGAAAAAGTGCGGCTACAGAGCAGAGAGCTGCTTCAGGCTAGGGGAGTTAGAATCTCTGGCCTGCCAGCTAGCTCTGCAGCCAGCAGCTCAGAGGAGAGGTGGGAAGGAGGAGCAGAGTGTGCAGCTGAGAGCTCAGAGAAGGGGTGGGGGCTATGGAGGAGGGAGCATGGAGCAGCAGCCCACAGCTCAGAGGAGGGTGGGGTGGGAGGGAGCCAACAGCTTCCAGAAGGGATGGGAGTGGGGTGGGGGGTGGGGGTCTAAGGACAGAAAGGAACTTCAGGGAATGAAGGAATGGGGGAAGTGACTGAGGGAATCGGGGAGGAGACAAGGTGTAGAGGACTTAAAGATTAACAAATTATTTATTGTTAGTTATTTTCTTTTTCATAGATTTCAGTGTGGATTTTATTTTGCTTTGCTTTATTTTTGTGTACTTTTCATTTTTTATTTTCTTTTGGTCTGGTTGGTTTGGGTGGGTTTGTTTATTCATTTTGTATTTACCTTTACCACATGCCATGGCAGTCTCAGTCCTGTCCACAGCACTTTACAAACTTAGGGGCACCTCATGCACTCTCTTACAAGTATGGTAGTCAGGAAAACAGGTTAAAAAGTCTTCCATTGTATCAGAGGGAGAAGGAATAAGCCAATGAAGAATCCTACTCCTTCTTGCCAACTCTACAGAAACCTGTAGATCGAGCTCTGGACAGTTAAACAAGCAGTTTTGTGGCACTTTCAAAGACTAACACATTTATTTATCACATTTCTCCCATGAAAGCTCATGCAATAAATATGTTAGTCTTTAAAAGTGCCACAAGTCCTTGTTTGTTTTGCTGAACTAGACTAACACAGCTACCTCTTTGGAGCTCTGGACAGTTGAGGCTTTTCAGAGACCCTGAGGAACTGGCACTAGGGATAAGCTGTTTTCTATAGCATCCTCCACCTTCAGAATTATTTTATGCAGAATCCTATTCCACAAAACCAAGCCTCTTTTGAACGACAAGTGTGTCATGTATGGAGTAGGCAAGTGTTTCCCAGGACAGTTGAGTTGTCAGGGGAGACAGGAGCAATGTTCCTTCCAGGGACATCACTGGCTGGGGGAAAGACCCGGGGCACAGGCCCAGGCCCCGTCCCCAGCCCACAGGTCCCGCCCCCAGCCTGCAGGCCCCACCCCCCTGCCCAGGACCAGGGCCAGGCGCCACCGTGCTGCCACAGGCGGCCAGGCCCCGCATCCCCGGCCACAGACGGGGCCGCCATGGCTGCGGGCGGCCAGGCCCCAGATCCCCTGCTGGGGACGGGGCCACCACAGCCACAGGCAGCCTGCCGGGCCCTGGATCCCTGGCCAGGGACAGGGCCGCTGTGGCCGCCGGCGGCTGGGCCCCGGATCTCTGGCCTGATTGGGCGGGAGATCCGGGGCTCTGGTGCTGGGGTTCGGGGCACGTGCCCCAGAGTGCCCAGTGCCAGTAGCACCCCTGGTTCCTTCTAAGCTGATGATACAGCTGAGCAAGTTATGGATGCACTTGGGAGCCAATAAGCAGGGGCCTGGCACCGTGTTGGGAACTTGCCCAGCTGCATCGAAAAGTTGCTCATCTGCATCATCAGCTTAGAAGGAACATTGTCATGAGCAGTGCTATAAATGAACATCTCTCATGTCTCATTCTGCAGCTCTGGGGAGAAACATCAAGCTTGTGGTATTAGTCATAAGACTGTCTGAGTCTGGATGTAAGGCATTTTTCTTCACTTCCATTTTTCTTGACTGAGATTAATCCCTTTGGCTATGACTACATCTAAAAATTTAGTTCAGACTTGCAAGTCCAAACTAAACAAGTCTGAGGTTAGTCTGAACTAGCCTCGGGCTAGTTTGGACAAACTGCAGCTTTTTAGTTTGAACTAACCGCGCGGCTTAGTTTGAACTAAAAAGTTAGTTTGAACTAAGCCACATGGCTAGTTTGAACTAATGTCTTAGTTTGGACTTTTTGGCTATGTCTACATTTAAAAGCTTAGTTTGGACTTGCTTAGTCTGAACTAAGCAGTTCAAAGTTAGTTTGAATAAACAGTGGTTTTTAGTTTGAACTAAATAAATAAAAACCACTGTTTATTCAAACTAACTTTTTAGTTCAAACTAGTCACCCTTTTTTTCAGTTTGAAGTAACTTTTTATTTTGAACGAAAAAAGTGAAGTTAGTTCGAACTAAAAGTTATTTCAAACTTATTTATTTCAAACTAGCATGACTATATCATTCTAGTGCAAACTGAAGTTTGAAATAAGTTCAAACTAAGCAATTAGTTTGAACTTACCATTCGAACTAACTAGTTCGAACTAAGCTTTGCTAGTTTGAACTAAAAGATTTTTTAGTTTAAACTAGGTAAAGCATTGTGTAGACAGGGATCAAATTAGTCTGGATTAAGCCTCCTTAATCTGGACTAATTTGCTAATGTAGACATAGCCCCCTAGTTCAAACTAGCCATCAGTCCTGGTCTACATCGTGCTAGTTTGAACTTAGTTCAAACTAACCAGTCAAATTTATTAGTCCAGACTAAGCTTTGGCTAGTCCAAACTAACAAATTTCTTAGTTCAGACTAGTCAAAGGCTAATGTAGACCTGGGTGAAATTAGTCCAGACTAAATTTGCTTAGTCCAGACTAATTGGCTAGTGTAGACATAATTTGATGATTATGTCAAATGTTGGAGATGACTGAAATTTGTTTTTAAAATAACAAATACAGTAAGTTTATTTTGAGAGACAAAGAGATTTGCAGTTCTATGTAGTCAATGTATTAATGCTCTAACGTACCCTACACTGCACAATTTCCCCCAGCAATCTCACATACTTAATCGAAGCGATGATGGAAGAGATCACTACAGCTTCACTCACAGGAGACAGATGCTGGGACAAACAAATACAGCATTAAAGTTGGGTCCTCTCATAGGAAGAAGGATGATTCCCATATATTACTTTTAAGATTCATAATCTTGTCAACAATATCTCATGGTCAAAAGGCAATGTGACAGATCTGAAAGAGCCTATATGAACACTGGAACTTTGCCCATCACCGACAGGAAATTATTGGTCAATGAAACCAATGCTATATGCGTGCCTGTTCCAATCTAAAAACCAGACTAAAAGGCATTCAAACAATGAGTGTTCCAGAAAACACTTGAGCTTCCTCAAAATGACTTTCTCAATACTATTCCACCCGCCTAAAAAAGTGTATAAATGGATATAAAGAAAACACAGAATGGAGGGAAAGATACTCAGCTATTCTCTATCCACACTGTTAACACGGGAATCTATAAAGACAACATAAGATTCGGTATTTGATCATTTTTTGTTATGCAATAATATATACAAGTGGATAAAAGCAGGGCAGAGCTGTTCTTCCCTTTTCCATATTGTTCTCACTAACGTCTCTAAAAAAGGTTGTCCTTCAAACCCCCTGAGCCAGTGAGGGATAATGTCCAACAAGCTCTTCTTTTCGTGAAAGGTTCTAGACATATCGGTAATATTCTCTGGAGGTATGTCCACATGTCTCTTTTATTTCGAAATAATACTGGTTATTTCAAAATAAAAAAGATTAGGTGCACGCAATGTTTTCTTATTTCAAAATGACAGGATCTGTCATTTTGAAATAAGAACCGTCATTTCGAAACAGCTTAAACCCCATTCATTTCGAAACGGCTGTTATTTCAAAATGGTTACTTTGAAATAACGCCGTTTAGACATGTTGTTTTGAAATAACACTATTGTTTCAAAAAACTGTTTTGAAACAACATGTTCAAATGGTGTTATTTTGAAATAACCGTTTTGAAATAACAGCCGTTTCAATAGCAGGCTTTCCACTAATTCAAATTAACATTTTCTTAATTCAAATTAACTTATTTCAAAATAAGGACTTTATTTTGAAATAACTCATTTCAAAATAACTTATTTCAAAATAACGATGTATGTGTTGACATAGCCTGGTGCTCTTCCTGTGAGGGATAATGTCCAACCAGCTCTTCTTTTTGTGAAAGGTACCAGGCACACTGGAAATATTCTTTGGTGCTTTTATTTGTGTATTTATTTCAGGTGCAAACAAGACTGTTTTAATGCCATTTCTGCTTGAGTGCTGCACATGTGTTGAGACAGCATAACTCAGTGAGAAGATGAAGAAGCACTTCAACAGCTATGCAAGAAGATTGGACAATTTCTCCATAAATATCTGTCATGTGCAAAAAAGCCCTGTAAAATCAAGTTTTATACCTGGCCCCTTGCCCTTTGTCACACAGCCTGCCTATCCATGCTAGATCCTGTTACAGTTTCCAGTCCATCTGTAGGCTTATAACATGCCCACCTTTAACAATAAACCACAGTTAGAAGAACATGTGATGGGGTAGCAGGCAGGCCTGCAACCTACCTGTGACGAGATCTGCTAAGGAGAATGACCCAACTGAGACCTGCCTGTGAGTTATTTACAAAGTTGGCTGTTGTGGCAGTTGATTAGATAAGGATCACTTGCATCAATAAAGGCTTATGAGGGCTCAGGCAGGAAGCCCCAGAACAAAGGACCTTCTTGGTGGGAACAGAGATGACTCAGGGGAGCTCGTAAGCAAACTAATCCCATTGCAGTCTCCCTGAAAAACAGAGTCATGGAGAGAAGAAAGAGGCCAGCGAGAAAGTGCTCCTGGGCAGAGCCATAATTAAAGAATTTGGTGCCTGGTATGCATTCCAGTCAGAATGAGCCCTTTACAATGGCTGGTATCTGGGGCGAGCAGTGAGGAACGTGCCCTTTAATGGAGTGGTTCAATGGAGTAGCTCTAGGGTGGCCGGGGCAAAGCCCCGCTCACCTCACCTTAGTTTACAGCCTGCTTCTGGGCGAGGGACCATTGGAGCTCAGGAGAACAAACTGAGTATGGGACCTCATGCTGCATGGCTCAGCAAAGGGTCACATGCTCTCTGGAAAAAGATGTCTTTGGGCAAATGTCCAGCATAGAGGCCAAAGCTCTAGGCTGTGGCTCAGCCTGAGTATACTAACGGGGGGAGTCCCAAGCCTTAGTACCCAAGTGTTGGAGAGTTTCTGGTGAAGCTTCTGCCTGATGCTTTTGCTTTTATATTGTCCTGCTTTAATGGAAACCCTCTGAAAAAAGCATGCATTGATACTAGAAAGGCTTGCTTCCACCTGTTTATCACCCTGCTGAGAAGAAACTGAGGCAGGGGCTCACTTGGGTAGGCACATCTGACTTCATGAGGGCACATGGGAATGACCTCTGTATCAGCACAGAACACTTAATCTTGCCCCAATGTGGTGTTCACTACTGCCTATTGCCTTCCACAGCCATCTGACTTCTACCTTCTAAATTCCTCCTCAGATCCTATGAAAGGAATCCCAGGGAATAAAAAGTCACCTTCTGCAAGCTGTCCTCCCTGACTGGTGCAGGCTTTCCTCACTCATCCCTACTCCCTTTGCAGGGTCTAGGAATTAAAGCTGAGAGCTACCCTGACCCATTCTCCAAGCTTCAATTGCTCCCAACCTCTTGGGCTATGACTACACTGGCAAATTATTCACTAATTTAGCCCATGGCTGCACTAGGCTTTGCCTAGTTCAAACTAGTAAGTACCAAGCTTAGTTTGGACTTCTGTGCTTAGTTCAAAATTTAGTTCAAACTTGGCACAGGCAAGACCCAGACTAAGGCTTAGTTCAAACTGAAAATGCATTCTAGCTCGAACTAAGTGTTAGTTTGAACTAGAATGCATAGTTAATTCAAACTTAAAAGTTCCCACTTGAACGTCTTAGTTCAGACTTGGACGTCCGAATTAAGATTGGCAGATGTAGATGCAGATGCAGGTGTCTAGGGATAGAAGAATGTTGGTTTTGTTTTTTTTTTTCTGTACTCATGTAGGCTTCATGGAGTGAAAAGGAATCTTCTTCAGTTGCTCCACTCCATCCGATGCATGGACTTCAAGAAAGCAGAAAAAAGGATTCCAGTTTGGATCCCAACTCAAAACTAGACTTAGTTAGCAAATTACATTTCCACCAGAAACTTTCAAACAAATGTCCAGATTTTCCCTGAAAAGAGGAGAGATCTGAAACCCAGCCAATTCTGCTTTAAAGCCAAAACAAATTATTTTTTCAGTTTCAGAAAACAGAACACTTTTTTTCAAGTGCTTATAGTTTTACCCCCAAAAGAATTTGAAAATGACCAACAAAAAATGGAAACATTTGTGCAAAAAAAAATCTCTTTTGTTGAAAAGTCTCTGCAGCTGGTAGGCCCCTTCCTGTGGAGGGGAAGGCAGAGCATTCTGTAAGACCGCCCCAGAGCAGTGAATGAGGATGAGGTAATCATGATAATGACCAAGACTGAAAGTGAAATGGATCATGCACAAAATGTTGTCAAACACAACTACAACAATCATTTACTACTAATGAACCCATATTGATGTACACCAGTGCCAGCATCTCATGTTTTCACTTCGAGATGTATCTTTTCAAGTGAACCATTCACAGGATCAACCAAAAATTGTTCCTTAACCCAGGTGGTAATTTTTAAAAGGGTGAAGCAGAATTGTATTCGGTATGCTTGGGAGAGGTGACAGACTAACAAAAATCTTCTCTTGTATAGTTTTCACAACATTCATTGGATTCAAAATAAGATGAGGGTTGGAAGCCTGGGAATTGTGCTGGATTTTGGAAATTCTATTAGCTTGCTGAAATAAGATACTTTTAAATATATCATATTTTTTGTGAATTATGACCCACACTCCCAGTACAAATGAGAGTTCAAATGTTGGGCTAAAGTTACTGCTCAGTGGAAAAGCTCCTTTTGACTTCAAGATGGGACAGAATTTTCAGACTTAGAATCATAGGGTTGGAAGGGACCTCATGGGATCATCAAGTCCAACCACCTGGGGCTTGAATCCAGGACCTTCTGTATATTAAGCAGAGGTTTTAGCCACTACACTATAACCATTATTTTCAATAATCACTTTTATAATGCATGCTATCTTAGTGATAACTGATGACATTTGTTTCCACTCAAGATGTTTGTTGCAGTGAAGTTGGTATCATTAGCATGACCAGATTAATCTATTACTGGGCCATAGAAAACATGCAGTTGTTTCCTTCTACCTGCTAAAATAACAAACAGCCAATAAATGGAAAGAAGGCAAAAAATACACTCCAGTGATGTTTCTGCCTATACAGATCACAGTACTCTTGTCTCAGCCTGGGCAAGTAATGCTGTAAGAGAAGGAAATGGTTTCTTTACCTAGTGCTCTCCTCTCATCTTTGTTCTCTTGGGAATGGCAAAACAAGTCACAGCTGCATATGAAAACTATCTTACTCACCCTCATCCATTCATGTGGATTTGCATGCATACTGAAAAAACTTCACTGGAATGAATGTTTTTACAGTCTAGTGTCAGGGTTGCAACACCAGAATGCTTACATCTGGTCTGTCTGCCTGTTTGCAACATTAAAATAAATAAATAAATAAATAACCTTATTTCTTCTGTTGACTATGACACCGGCTCTCTGGCAGATACCTAGTTTGTGTATGCACTGCCCTGGTCACAAGATGGCACTGTTGCCTATAGTCTTAGAACTGGGGCCTCAAACACATGGCCTGCGGGCCACTGTGGCCCCTGATGTCACAATCATTACTCATATTTGCACTATAATTGTATGAAAAGGTTTCAATGCTGCAGCCCTTGGGCTAATGTACTAGTCTTCATGTGGCCCTCATGGTGATTTGAGTTTGAGACCCCTGTCTTAGAAGGTCTTTTTGCATAGTGAATAAGTAATGTTGAGTTTTTGCAGAATTTGTGTATTAGTGTTAGATTTGTTATTCAGGTTCTTTTTGGAGGAGCTGTTGCAAACAGCAAGAAACTTTGCTCTTTGCTTTAATGTCTCAAAGGAGCATCTGTTTTTGAGGTAAGAGTTGCTCCGTGGGAATCAGGTCTTAGTGGGTAAGTGGAGATTACTGAAAGAGGTTTTTGTCTGCAGGATGTTTATGGCCACCTCTATTCCAGGACTGATGACTATATTATAAATAAATAAATTACACTAACAAAATACCTAGACTCAATATCACTGATTTCTCATCCAGTGCAAAACTGGCATGCAAGCCCTCAGTTTCTGATACCACATATCAGCATGGTGAGAATATAAAATTCAGCGTGCTTGCCTTGTTAAAGCTGTAATATGAGGGACTCCTATGTAGCAATAATTGTTGGATAAATGCATAAGACCAGACTCTGTGACACACCCAGCACTGGGGATCTGATAAAGTCCTAGGCAGGATATTGCGTTTCAGGAAGAATAACCCTAGATGGATTCCCAGGCACTGTGCTTTTCCTATGACTTTGCATCAGAAATCTAAAACAAATGCACTTGTTGCTTGTAATCTACACACAGCAGGGAGGTATCAAAAAGCCACACTGATCTGCGATTCTGCTTGGTTCTTTATTTGGCAGCACCACAGGACTCTTTGTTTGTTTTGCTGAACTAGACTCACAAAGCTACTCCTTTGGAACTTATTTGGCAGGGTTTTTGCTGGAATAAATTTAACAGTAGCTGGATTTGTAACAAAATCTATTAAGTGACTCTTCTAAAGGCTACCTACCTAGTATTCTGAGCAGGAGAAAAATGGGGAGAGTTGCAGGCTACCACCCACAGTCTCTAAAGGAGCAAGAAGTAGTGGTGGGACATGGAGCCAGTTGGTGGAAGGGGACTCTAAGGATGAGAAGGAGGGGGGCCATGGTTTATGCTAGTAACCCCAAACCAGGTTCTGCAGCATTTGTTTTGAAAGTAGAGTGTGTGAGATCAGAGTCACTGAAACTGAAGACACTATATTCACAAACCCTTACAAATCAAAACTCTTATGTTTTGCAAAGCTATATGAGCAGTCCCAGGAGAAAGCAGATGGAATGGGGAACAAACAGTCTTTTCTTTTGTTAATTATGCTTGTTATCATCTTTCAAATGAACACAGAACCAGTGCAACTTTTCTAGCTGTTTACAACAGATATACTATTATATGGCATGGAGAACATAATAACATGACTGCTAACAGCATTTCCCATGTAACTTCAACATGTCCTGCCAAACAAATCACTAACCTGAGATAACGGCTTTGTTCGTCTACAGTTGATCCCTCCAATAAAGACCATATTGGGCATTGTGGGCATGGGATACTCAAACACAAAATCAACTCTCTTCAGCCAAATGGATCCATGACTTAAAAGTTCCTTCATTGTCATCGACTTTTGCAAAAAATCAGAAGCCAGACTTTCAAATTCTGAATAAGCAAAATAACAAAGAAAGGACTCTGATGAACTGATTAATAAGTTCTTTACACGCTGGACAAATGTCATATAGTCAGTGCTGGCTGAAAACATTCTTGGGACATAAGATGGTGGGTTTGGACATTGAGCAGCCTCCAAGTCGATACTACATGGGATTGCCCGCAAGAAGAAAATAGAAGGGATAGAAAGATGTAAAGCTATAATCTGCCCACAGGGTAACATAGGGTCTGTAAAGACAGCATCAAAGTTACTCCCTTCAATGTACCCCATCAGCTCTTTGTTGTATAGTAAGTTTGCGCAAGTGGTAAGAAGCAGAGATGATGTGTTCTTAATATTTTCAAGTATCTGCATAACCCTAAATAGAAAAGGTTGTTCCTTAAAAATTGTCTCAGTTAACCTGAGAAAATGTTGATCCAGCTCTTCCTTCGTGAAAGGTACAGGATACGTTTTCCTAGTGTAAGACTCTGATGCGCCCATGAACAGATTTGTTTCTGGAGCAACAACAATTATTTCATGTCCTCGCTGCCTTAGTTGGTCTAGAACATCTCTCATGCTGAGCCAGTGACTTCCATCCATGGGCATCACAAGCAGCTTCCCACCATCAGCAAAACTCAAGAAAGACATGAAAAGCAGCAGCCCCACAGGAAGCGCATGACAGAGCTGAACTAAAGGAGCCATTTCTCCTCTGAAAGCCCAGTCCCAACTGTCAGAGATACAGTCAAATTGTATACTAGCCACACCTCATGGTGACACTGTACTTTCACACACACGCCTTGTAGTGTCTCAGCTTTGTCCAGGTTTACAATTGGCTGTTTGCACATCATGACACTAGGGAGGAAATTAGAGACTGTACAAGTCTGAAACTAGAAGGGAAAGTTGGCAAAAGAAAGCTTACTCCAACAAGATATTTTCAGGTAGATCTTTGTTATTAAACTATGAACCAATGCTCCAAGAACAAGTAATACTTTAACCATGGGTAGTTGGTCATAAAGGCAGAGGATTGCTGAACCTCCCGAAGGTATGGGGGCGTGGCACCTATTTCCCTGCATGCACTTTGCTGAGACGGCAGAAGTTGTTATGTTTTGTACACGTTCCCCTCAGCCATCCAGGAATCTACCTGAATGGAGCATAGAGAGCTCAGACGGGCAGGTCTTCAGGCAACGTGAAACCACCTCAGCTTTCTAGCTTCTCTTCTTCACTCTTTGCCTGTCGTTGCCTGCCTGGCTGAGCTCTGGCAGTGCTATAGCGTGAATATGCTCTCAGCGTGCCTGCCCCTAATCTGAATTAACTAGTGCTGCTTTTCCTGGTTGCCAGACCTGTTGCTCCTGTCCTCCCTGCTCTCCCAGCCTCTTCCATAATCAGTTACTTGAAAGACACTCCTTTGTTTTCCAGATATGCGAAATGGAAAGTAAATGTAATGTAAAAAGCAGCATGACCTGGTGCTGAAAACAGAGCAAGGAATGTGAAGATTTGAGGGTTTATGATGAGCCCAAATCATAGACTTGCAGGGTGGCATTGGCTCACCATGCAAAGCTTGAGTCTCAGGGGGCATCTTGCCATTGATTAAAAAGGCATTGGATATAAGGCATGTAATCAGCCCATGCCTCAGTTTCTCCATCCAAAAGCAAGTGATGACACTTGCCTGTCTCAGAGGAGGATTGTGTAATTTAATTCATTGTTTTGGTTAGGTGCTCTGAGGTTATCCAATAGAAAGTGCTATGTGTTTTTACAGTCCCGGAGGGGTAGCCATATTAGTCTAGTACAGCAAAATAAGCAAGGAGCCTTATGGTACTTAAAGCCTAACGAATTTATTTATCGCATGAGATTTCGTGAGAGAAAATCCCACTTTGTCGGATGCTTTGAAGACAGGGGAACTTACAGAATGGAAGGAAAATAAACATAGCAGAGTGTAAGTCAAGGGATCAGGTCATACTGTAACTGCAAATCAAAGCATTTGTTAAGATTCAGAACATAGGAGGAAGGGAAACAGCACATAGGAGGAAGGTGAGGTCAAATCACCTGTTGTAATGAGAAAAGAATCCACAGTCACAATTTAATCCTGCTTTCACACAACTGAATCTGCATATCAGTTCCAATTCTGCAGTTTCTCTTCGAAGTCTTGCCCAGCTGCCTGAGTACAATTTTTAACAATCAATCAACAGAGTGATTAGGAGGACTGAAGTGCTCAGCTACAGGTTTTTGAATGTTGTGATTTATTGCTTCAGGACTTAATAGGGACACTGGATTTTTCTCTCATTACAACAGGCGATCTGACCTCATCTCCCTCTGTATGCTACTCCCCAGTGTTTGAATCATTACGGCTGTTTCTATTTGCTTTTACAGTGTGACCTTTCCCCATGACTTACACTTCCTTGCATTTACTTCTTCCCATTCTGTAAACTCCACATCTTTAAAGCGTCTGATGAAGTGGGATTTTCTCCCATGAAAGCTAATGCCATAAATAAATTTGTTGGTCTTTAAGTGCCACAGGACTCCTTGCTTGTGTGATTTCTGATGTCAGTTTTGTGCCCATTTATTCTTTTGCACAGAGCTTGTTCTGTTTGTCTAATGTATAAGGTGTGGGGGCATTTCTGGCACATGATGGCATAAATCAGATTGGTGGGTGAGCAGGTGAATGAACCCTTGATGGAGTAGCTGGCTTGATTATATCCTATGATGGTGTCTCTTATGCAGATATGTTGGCAGAGTTAGCAGCATGGTTTGTTGCAGGTATATGTGCTGTTTTAACGTTTCTGTTGTTAGATCTGTAGTTGCTGATACTCAGATACTCATGTTTAAGGTTAGGGGACTGTCTGTAGGCAAGGAGAGGTCTGTCTCCCAAGGCTTGCCAGTGTGACGGCTCATCTTCTAGAATAATCTGTAGGTTCTTAATGATCTGTTGTAGAGGTCTGACTTGAGGGTTGTATGTGGTGACCAGTGGCGTTCTGTTGTTTTCTTTCTTGGGCTTCTCCTGTCGTAGCTGACTTTCGGGTACCCGCCTGGCTCTGTCAATCTGTTTTTCACTTCTGCAGGTGGGTACTGTAGTTTTAAGGATGCTTGATAGAGATCCTGATGGTGTCTGTCTCCAGGGGTGTCGCTGGCGCAAGGCACACAGGGCACATGCCCCGAATCCTGGCACCAGTACCCCGCGTCTGGCGGGGCCTGCCTCTCCCGGTCTGTGGGCCAATCGGGCCAGAGATCTGGGGCACAGCCGCCCACGGCTGTGGCAGCTCCATCCCTGGCTGGGGATCCGGGGCTCAGCCGCCTGTGGCCGTGCAGGCCACTCCTGGCCCCATCCCTGGCTGGGGATCCAAGGCCTGGCTGCCCGCAGCCATGGCAGCCCCATCCCCGGTGGGGGATCTCGGGCCCAGCCACCCATGGCCGCAGCAGCCCCGCCCTGGCTGGGGATCTGGAGCTCAGCCACCCGCGGCCATGGAGACTGCTCCTGGCCCTGTCCCTGGCCAGGGATCCAAGGCTTAGCTGCACATGGCTGCTCCCAGCCCCAGCCCCGGCCAGGGGCGTGGCCTGTGGCTAGGGAGCATGGTCTCCTGGCAGGGGGTGTGGCCTGGGTCGGTGCCCCGGGTGCTTCCCCAGGGCAGCGACACCCCGTGTGTCTCTATCTGAGGGATCAGAGCAAATGCCATTATATCTTAGGGTTTGGCTGTAGACAATAGATTGCATGTTTTGAATGAAAGCTAGAGGGCTGTAGCTAACTATACTGATCAGTGGGTTTTCAGTTAAAGTTAACCTTTCATTCATAGACACTCCTCTTGGAACACAAGAAACTGGGCTTTTGTGGGACTCCTCTTTCTGCTGATGCTGGAGCAAATTGCCACAACAGGAGTGTGTGGGGGCTGAAGGGGGGAGCAGGACCCACTCACATCATCACTTTTCAAAGTGGGAGGTGAGAGAGCTAGACAAGATAAGATGGCACTAGGACAGCCACATGCTCTGTGCAGAGGGCGAGCCATTCCTGTCCCTCCCTTCCAAGCCACTGCAGGACTGGCCTGGAACTGGATCACTCTGCGTGACAGCGTTAGGCACCACTATACTGTCCAGTCCTCAATGCCAATGACTCCAGTCTGGGGTTGAGTGGTGAGGTGTTGGGGGAAGGGTGTATGTGGAAAAGGGTGGTGGTGCATAGGTTGGAGCAAGTGCACTTCTGGCAAGCGAGTGAAAAAGGGAGGGGATTTTACAGCCAATTTTGTGCAACCTGGTGTTGACAGATGTTTTTCTGACTAGTTGGGGGTGTGGGTTAAGGGGGGAGTTTCTTAGGTGCAGGATACAGCCAGATCCTGTTTTTTTGGATAGTCCCCTTGAGATGCAGGGTAGGCCCAACCAAGGGCAGCTTTTGGTCATATGGCAGAAGGAGAGAGCCACAGTGCCCCCACTGGCAGTGGTACAAACTTCGCTGCCACAGCGGCAGGGCTGGCCAGCAGCCAGTGGCCATGGCTGCAAGCATGGGGTGCTGGTACCTCAGCTTTGCTCACAGCTGTGGAGCTTGGTGGCTGCAAGTGGGACAGAGGCACCAGTGCTGGTGCCTCTGTCCCTCTCACAGCTGCCAGCTGCTGGCTGTGCCACTGCCAGGGGCTAAGATGGGCATGACTCAGGGCTAAGCAGTTGGGCTCCGGCCCACCTGTGGCTGCACTCCTGCTCAGGTGGAGCAGCATTTGGAGACAGCACGGTTGGGGTAGCACTGGGTGTCAGGTCTTCTGGGAGCCATCCAATGGGTACAGTTGCAGACAAGGGCTGCAGTTTGGGGTGTGTTGGAAAGGGGCAGGGTTTTAGGAGAAGGTAGTAGTGCTGGGAAGGTTAGCTGGACTTGCCAGGAGCAGCACTGTGCTCGGAAGGGTGCCTGGGGTTTGCCAATACTGGGGGCAAAATGTCTATGGGAGGCAAGGGCGTGGTGGGGGCTTGACTTTCATGGACCCCAGCCACGCTGCACAGGAGATGCTGCTCAGCAGCACATGACCCAGAGTGGCACCACAGTAGGAAGGCATTAGAGCATTTGGCATTGCTCCAGACAGCGGGGAGGCCAGTGACTTCCATCCTGAGGTATCACCAACAGTCTCCCACCTTCCACAAACCCCAAAGACTCTGAGGGAAAAATAATCCTGTAGTAAATTAGTTGAGGAAAGATTGGAACCATCTCAAAGCTGGGAGAAGACACTTTGACCCTGCAGATGTAGGAAAGTACTTTTTATAACTGAACTTCCAGCATCCAGACTTTAGCTCTGCTTGCAACCTTTTTGAACTCACTGCCTCATTTATTTTTAAACTTTGTGGAAATGACAGAAAAAAACATTCCCACCTTGAATGAGTTAATTCTACCTTAGGATTTACAGGCACCATTTTCATTCAAGAGTGTTGTTGTTTTACTCATTGACTTAACATTCACTTCTCTACCCTGAACTGCATAAGCTGTCTGATTCCTACTCCAGGTATATGCCAGTAAATGTGTCAGCACATTTCATCAGATAGAGAGGCCTCTTGTTCCTGTAGGTGATTCAACCTGATTAGCAAAAGCAGTGTGATGCAAAAACAAACTAATGAAAATGTTTTATAAAACAAACAAGGAGTTCTGTGGCACTTAAAAACTAACAAATTTATTTATTGCATTAGATTTCATGGGAGAAGATCCCACTACCCCTTTGCAACTTCTTTTTATAGATGAACTAATGCAGCTCAGACCTAATGTGGCTTGTGACCTTATTTTAAGTTACCGTCTCACCTGTTTTTAATCTTCACTATGATGGAAAAACAAAACATTACATCGTCTAATGGAAAATTCCATGGCTAGATTTACCAGCAACATTCCACTTCAGTGAACAGCTCTTTGTTTTACTCATTAACTTAGCATGCATTTCTCTACACTAAATTGCATCAGCCATCCCTGACCTCTGCTTCATATTTATGCAAGTCAGAATGAGTTAGCATATTTCATCACCCAGCGGTGTCTTTATGATTGTAGATCATTCACAAACCTCATCAACAAAAGTAGTGGTTTAGGTTTGGGACTGTGTGATCCAAAAAAAAAAAAAAAACCCTAGCAAAAACCCCATGTTGGTAGTAATTGATGTCTTCAAACAGTGGAGATTTTGAGTTGAGTCATATTGATAGATCCTTCCGTCCTTCATAAACAATTATCCATTTTGTAATAGGAATTGCATAGGTTCTCCATCTCCTCAGTTGTATTACTAAACTCCTTTTCTGATGGTCTTTTAGTGTGTAGTGAGGAGAAATATTAATACAGCCTCAAGCCTGCACACTTAACTGTAACTCAAATGTAAAAGTATCTTATGGCAGACCAAGAAAAAATTTGAAAAGCAACTTGCTAAAGATGTACGAACTACCAATAATTAAAAATAGTTAAGTACATCAGAGTTAGGAAAGCATGCCAAAGGGGTTATGGGACCACAGGATGACAAAGGTGTTAAAGGAGCTACCAGTAGCTAAATGGCATCATTACTCATTGCAGACAATGTGGGGGAGATTCCCATATCAGAGCTATTCTTTTTTGATGACATATCTGGAAGATCTGGACGTTTAGACTTCAAATTAGAGTTAAGATTCTGACCATCAGAGACATGAAGTTCTGGATAGCCCACTGGGCAGAGCAGTGGAGGCAAAAAAACCCCACTCATGTAATTGAATTAACTTCTAACGTATGTCTGAGTTATTAAAGTTCTCAAATCATGATTTAAAGACTTTAAGATAGAGAGAATCCTCTAGCAAGTGAGCTATGCCCCACACTACAGAGAAAGGCAAAACTGCCTCAGAGCCCTAGCCAGTCTGCCCTGGGGGAAAATTTCTTCTTGACCCCAAATTTCATGAGCAGTTAAACCTTGAGCATGTGGACAAGACACACCACCCAGACACCCAAGAAAGAATTCTCTGTAATAACTCAGAACCCACCCCATCTAATGTCCCTTCTCAGGTCATTGGCATGTCCACCACCAGTAGTCAAGAATCAGTCAATTGCTAAACTAGGCTGTCCCAACATACCATCCGCTCCATAAATTTATCAAGCCACCTAGTTCTGAAGTCAGCCACCTAGGTTTTTTTTTTTTTGTCCCCACAGCTCCCCTTGGAAGGCTATTCCAGAACTTTACTCCTCTGATGGGTAGAAAACTGTATCTAATTTCAAGCTTAAATTTCCTGATGGACAGTTTGTATCCATTTGTTCTTGTGTTCACAGTGTTGTTGTACTCAAATAATTCCTCTTTCTCCCTGATATTAATCCTTCTGACATATTTATAGAGAGCAGTCATATCTCCCCTCAGCCTTCTTTTGGTTAGGCTAAACAAGCAAAACTCTTTAAGTTGCCTCTCATAAGGCAGGTTTTCAATTCCATGGATCAACCTTGTAGCTCTTCTCTGCACCCAGGGCCAACTCAAGTGGTTGTGGTGCCCTGAGCTGGCTTTCACTTTTGTGCCCCCACCCCCAGGAAGGGAGGAGGGTGGAACCCAGCCTCCATTCTGGGCAGGGAACAGGTGGCCCTGGGGCGGAGTGGGCCAGCCCATGGGGCAGACTCTGCTTTCCTGCCCCTCCCATGGGCTAGCTCTTCCTCCCTAGGCCCAGAGGCAGGGAGAAAAAGCAGAGTCCATCCCATGGACTGGGCTGCTCTGCCCTCGGTGGTAGGGCGGCTGGCTCAGGGAGGGGCGGGAGCGTGGGGTTCAGCTTCTGGGCTGGCCTGCCCAGCCCCTCAACCCCTGGTATGGCACCATGGTGCCCATAAAGCAATGGCACCCTAAGCCAGGACCTCATTTGCTTATAGGTTGAGCCGGCCCTTTCTGCACTAGTTCCAGTTTGAATTTATGTTTCTTAAACATGGGGGGCCAGAACTGCACACAATATTTCAGCTGAGGTCTCACCAGTGCCTTGTATAACGGTACTAACACCCCATCTTTACTGGAAATACCTCTTCTGATGCATCCTAGGACCACATTAGTTTTTTTTACAGCCAGATTGCATTGGTGGCTCATAGCCATTCTGTGATCAACCAGTACACCCAGGTTCTCCTCTTCCTCCATTATTTCCAACTGATGTGTCCCCAGTTTACAGGAATAATTTCTTATTAGCTCCTAAATGCATCACCTTGCACTTTCCATTATTAAATTTCTTCCTATTCCTAATACTCCAGGTTACAGGGTCATCCAGACCTTTCTGTATGATATCCTGATCGTTCTCTGTACTGGCAACACCTCCCCATTTGGTGTCATCCGCAAACTTTATTAGCACATTCCCACTTGTTGTGCCAAAGTCAGTAATAAAAAGGTTAAATAAGATCGGTCCTGCACTGATCCATGAGGAACTCCACTAGTATCCTCCCTCCACCTTGACAGTTCATGTTTCAGTATAACCAGCTATAGTCTCCCCTTGTAATGTTCATTGCTCCTCTATAGCTGTTTTCCACAGAAGAAAAAAAAATCTCAAAATAAGAGAGCAAACACAAAAGAAAATCACTGGATGTACCTGAGGTAGGTTTTTTCCCGCCTCGCAGTTGATCCCTCCTATGAAGACCATGTTGGGCATCAGGGGTCTGGGATACTCAAACACAAAGTCATACCTCAGGAGCCATATGGAGCCATTTCTGTAAAGTGTTGGTAAGTGCACATCCCTCTGGAGGAACTGTGAAGCGACGTCTTGGTATTTGGTATATAAAGCCTGAAAAAGTGATGTCTCTAGGGAGTTCACAAATAGGTTCAGCACTCGCTGTGTAAAAGTCATGTGATCTGTGTGTCTGGTATAGCATCTTGGGACATAGGAAACAGGATTTGGAGATTTACAGATCGCATGCTCTAAACTGCATGGAAAGCCACGAAAGAAATACACAGACGGAATGGACAGATATTCTGCCAGGATCACCCCACATGGCAATGCTGGGTCTGTGAAGAGTGCATCAAATTTACCAGCCTCCAAGTATTGTATGATTTCTCTGTTCTTCAGGAGGCTGTCACAGTTATGAAAAAACATATTGATGACGTACATGGTGTTCCAGTATTCAGCAAGGATTGTGTATGGAAAAGAGACCTCACGAAAGAGATTCTTAGCAAATTTACTGAAACTCTGGTCAAGATCTTCCTGAGTGTAAGGCACAGCATACGTTTTCCTTGTATAATACTTTGATTCTTTCAAGAGCAGATTAACTTCTGGAGCAAGTACTACTATTTCATGGCCTTTCTCACTGAGCTTCTCCACTACTGTACGCATGCTGAGCCAGTGACTTCCTTCTTGAGGGACCACCAAGAGCCGCCCACCTTCCACAAAACCCAAAGAGAGTAAGAAGAGAAAAATCCCTGCAACACGCTGGTAATGATTATAAGAGGGAAACGACGGAGCCATCTCAGAGCTGGAAGAAGATATGATGTCTCTACAGACGTTGAAAGCTTCTTTTTGTAGCTGAACTAACACAGCTCAGAGTTTATATGGCTTGTGACCTAATTTTAGGTTACTAAGTCACCTATTTTTAAACTCTTCTGTGATGGAACAACAAAACCTTACCTCCTCTACTGGAATGATTTTACGGATAGATTTGCCAGCACCATTCCACTGCAAGGAACATATCTTTGTTTTACTCATTAGCTTAGTGTGCATTTCTCTACACTGAATTGCATTGATCATCCCTGACCTCTGCTCTTAGTTTATGCAAGTTAATGAATCAGTGTATTTCATCACCCAGTGATGTCTTTGTGATTGTAGGTCATTCATAGACCTGATGAACACAAGTAGCAGTCTGAGTTTCACCAGTGTGATGCAAAAACAAGCTAATTGAAACTCCAGGTTGGCAGCAATTACTGTCTTCAAACAGTGGAGATTTTGAGTTAGGTCATATTGATAGTTCTTCTGTCTTTCATGCACAATTGTCTGTTTTCTAATAGGTTAATGTGCAGGCCATCAACATCCTCTGCTATATTGCTAAATTTCTTTTCTGATGGTCTGTTAGTGTGTGGTCAGGATATATATGGCCACAAGCCTGCACAAAAGTTAGATGCATTCAGCTTTTACTTTGTTTCCAGGTATCTGGGACAGTTCAGTCTTCCTGCCCATTCAAGTGAGACCAACAGAATATCAGGCATATCCAGGATGTGGGTACAGTAGGAGCTGTACTGACCACATATGGTTTGTAATAGCCATATTGAGGAAGAGGTCTGGTAATGCAGTAAGTGCCATTGTGACAGGGTATGCAGACCCCATGCTGATGGAAAAGGGGTTAATGAAATTTCAGGGGCCCAATCGGCCCCACCCCTTACACCTGTCACAGGTGACTAGCTGGGAGGTAGTAGAAGGGGAAACTCCAGCTCCATGGTGGCCAATTGGGTGATGGGGGAAAGGCCCTCTTCAGTTATCCCTGGTAAGGAAGGCCTGGTTGGGGTCAGGGCTTAACCAGAAATTGCCTTCAAGCTGTCTGGAAGGAAGAATCAGCTGGGGCTGGACCCAAACAAGAGATTCTTAAGAACCTGAACACCTTGGGGAAGGTGGATCTGGTGCAGGACCTTTGGTTTTGTTGGTTCCTCAAAATTAGTTACGCTCTCCTTTGTTTTTGGGGCCTGCAGAAGAATCAGCCGAGGAAGACATTGTGAGGAAGGCCTAGCTTCAGGCCAAAGTATGAAGAAGTCCAGGGAGTCTGAACAAACAGACCTCACCTGCTTCATCCAGGGTCTGTCGGCTGCAACCCAGAGTAGAGGGCATGCCCGGATTCCCATAGTGGGCCATGCAGGCTGGGGATGTGAAGACCCCAGAGCAAAATCAACTTAAGCCAGGGAACCCATTTAGGGTATGTTCACACACACTTCTTATTTCGAAACAACAGGGGTTGTTTCGAAATAAGAACTGCCATGGCCACATGACGCATGGCCATTTCGAAGCAAGCAAACCAGTGGTTTCGAAGCAGCCCTGTGCGGACATGTTGTTTCGGAACAAAGTATTCCGAAACAACATGTGACCTTACTCCCAGGGTGCTTAGCACCCTGGGAGGAATGGCTGCCCCCCAGCACCCCGGCCAGGGAACCCTCAGCACCCTGGCTAGGGTGCTGAGGTGTATCCGCGGGGGGGGGGGGGGCGCGGGGCTGCCCCCCCCCCCACAGGTGTCTGCAGGGGACAGCGGACACCCGCAGAGTGAAGCACGGGGCTGCGCCACACTCTGCGGGTGCCTGCAGCCCTCTGCAGGCACCCGCCAGGTGAGGCACAGCGGGGCGCCTCACCCCTGGGGCTTTAAAGCCCGGTCTACCCCCAAACCTGGCGGCGCGGTCCCCGGCATGCGGCTGGAGCCCGCTGCTGCCGGGGCCGGAGTGAGCACAAGCCCGGGATTCCTCGGTGCCCCCGGCAGGAGTGGGGGTGCTGGGGAATCCCAGGCCAACGCTCACTCTGGCCCCGGCAGCAGCAGGCTCCACCTGCGTGCCGGGGACCGCGCCGCCAGGTTTGGGGGCAGCCCGGGCTTTAAAGCCCCTGGGGTGAGGCGCCCCACTGTGCCTCACCTGGCGGGTGCCTCCAGAGGGCTGCAGGCCCCCGTGGAGTGCGGCGCAGCCAGGCACTGCACCCCGCGGGAGTCCGCTGTCCCCTGCAGACACCCGTGGGGTGCAGTGCCCCTCTGCGCTGCACCCTGCGAGTGCCTGTAATCCTCTCCCCAAGCGAAATAGCAGGTCCACACTGTGGACCTGCTATTTCACTCCCTTATTTCGAGGACAAAGTTTTTGTCCTTCGAAATAAGATGTTTCGAAATAAAAAGTTATTTCGAAACAGTTTGTTTCAAAACGTCTTGTTTCGAAACAAGCCTGACCTGTGTGAACATAGCCTTAAAGTCAACTTAATAAAGTCAAACTTAAATGGGTTCCCTTGGCGTAAGTCAACTTTATAAAGTCAACTTCAATGGCTCTCCTGCCTTAAGTTGACTTTATTAAGTCAATTTGAATGGCCACATTTTGTTGACTTAAAACAGTCGACTTAATCCTTAACATTGACATTAATGGTGAGAGTTATTAAGTCGACTTAAGCAAATGCTTAAGTCTTCTTAATAAACTCCAAATGTTGCCATGGAGTAGCTTAAGTTGATTTAAGCTTACATTGTAGATGTACCCTAAGGTGCTATAGGACTTTCTGTGTTTTTGCTACATTCAGACTGACAATGGCTACCCCTCTGGAACTTATGCCCTAAAGTGGTTTGTGATGTTCTTGTACACTTTTAAATGCCTCCTATGATCCATCACAGAAGTGGTGCATTGAACTGGTAGGCAAAGTGAATCTTCCATAAATATAGATTAGAATTTGCAAAGCACTTAGGGCAAAGAGCATTATTATTTAAAATATTGTTATCACCTGGTATTTCAGTTCTTGGACTGCAATTCAGACAACGCACAGATCTGTGAAACTTCTAATAAACTGTTGTCACTCTTGAGTTAGGCTTGTCAGCTGTAAGCAGATTTATCAGGTACCTGACCGCCTCTCTTACATCTGCTCAATGACCACATGGATTGATAGCAACCTGGAAATATCCATCACACCACACAGGAACTGGTGACATGAGGATGTAAGATTAGGTAATTTATTACCATTCCTATAAAACATCTAATTTGCTACAAGCTGACCTATGCAGTTTTTCCCTTAGTATTTATGCTCGTAAAAGATTCTTGATTTTTCCTGATGTGTTCTTTTGGTTTGTGTGTATCCCAAACAAATGGTGAAACATGCAGCAAATTCAAAATATATGTTGGCCTTAGTTTCTACCCCAATTAATTAATTTCTTCTTCCTTGTAATTATCTTAGAGGGTCTCTTCAAGATGATTTTCACTTGCTTTTCCGTAGCCCTAACAATTTATTTTTTAGTTCTTAATAACCTATATATTTTTATAATGCCTTTAATGACCAACAATTGAATTTTTATACCCAGTCACTGGTACCAGCATGATCTTTAGGGTAAATGCATAACAAGGATGCTACCATATGGTATATGGTCCAGAATGAGTAAATACAATATATAATTCACAATTATAGTACTATTAATAGGGATGGCAATATTACTGTGAAATAAACTAATTTCTCCTACCTGACAAGGAGCATCCCCACTTGGCTAAAGTCTATGGAGAAATAGGTATGAAATACAGCAATGTTTCTCAGCTGGTGTTCCATGGAACACCAGTGCTCTGCAGACATAGTAAAGGTGTTCTGCGGCTGACCCAGACCCCTCCCTGCCAGAGGGATGTTAAGTGGGGAGGGGAGAAGGAGCAATCTGGAGCTAATGAGTGCCTGGGAGATTTAAAATGTCCTGCCTTCAGGAGAGCTTTCTGGTGTGCATCAGCATCCACGCTGCCTTGCTCCTTTGCTATGGCTTGGGCATTTTAAATTTCCCATCACTCTTACCACCCAGAACCGAAATCACTTAGACATAACATTCACAGTAAGACTTTCTTTGACGAACTATACTCCAAGAATAGATTAACTTTTTTGATCACGCAGGCCCAAAATTCACGTTAAAATTTGAGTAATATCATTTTCTGTTTTAAGTTCTGTGCATAATCATTATGTATCTATTTTTTAGAAATAAATGCATGTTATATTTGTAAAATTGTATTTAATTTGGTTTCCTGAATCATTTTCACAGGAATGCATAGGATGCAGGTACTATGAATGTTGTAGCCATTATATACTGGCTTTTTCAAGAAAGTTCCCATCAGATGTTGCATGTAAAATAATTAATACCTTTGCATGTTTCCCAGTCTACTAAAGGTTGAAAAACATTGAAATACAAAAGGAAAGTGAGGGAAGGAACTTTCCCTTGATAGTCTATTTATCATGGAAGGAAAATCTTATGCAGTGTACTACCAGTGTAGCTGACTCATGTCACACTTGTTGGGGTATGCTGGAAGATTGGCTTTTGCACTAATCCCTGTCCAAAAGTTTCCGAAAAGAGCACTAGCTCAGCACAATCCCTGGCCTAGTGCTATGTTTTGAGAAGCACAGTAGAATGGACAGAAGGATTCTGTCCTATAAAAAGCAAAAACAAACGAACAAACAAAACCTATCATTTTAATGGTACTCAGCACAAAACAAAAGCAAATCAGTCGAGATAAAGTCTAATGAACACTTCTGTGTCTTTTCAGACAGTAGACAACCAGAACCTTTCAGGGCTGTCTGATATATTTCATAAGTTAGCAGAGAAATGCAATATTTAGTGCACCCAGAATGACCTAACACAATTGACCTTTCTATTAGACAATGGATTGCATCAGTTGTTTGCTGGATGTGGAATACTGATATAAGCAAGGACTGAGTCTCAGGGAACTCCTGTTCAGTCAGCTGAAACAGGGGTACCTTATTTGCATAGGCTTTTTATTTCATGAGTGCAATTAAGTACTTAGCATAATTTCACCGTATATGGTGTGGTCGGAGGGAGCCTATTCTACCTTTGCAGGTCTGGGCAGGGCTGGCTCAAGGGGCTCTGGCAACTTGAGCTGGCTATTTCTTTTGCGCCCCCCTTGGGGGGCGGTACCCAGCTTTTCACTCTGGGCTGGCTCGCCCTGCCCCTCAGGTGGGGAGCAGCTGGCCTGGGATCAGAGCTGGCTGGCCCATGTGGCAGACCCTGCTTCCTTGTGCTGGCTCTGGGATGGCCCTCCCCACCCCTAGGGCAGAACAGCAAGCCCAGGGGCAGAGTGGGCCAGCCCAGAGGCAGAGTTGGCCAGCCCAGAGGCAGAGTTCTGCTCTCGCACCCCTCCTCTGGGCCTGCTGTTCCACTCTGGGGGCAGGGAGGGCCAGCCCAGAGATGGGGCAAGGGAGCAGGGTCTGCCCCATGGACTGGCCTGCCCTGCCCCCAGCGCAGTGCAGCACTGCCCCTAAGGGCTGCCCTGAGCCATGGACTTATTGGCTTATGGCATGAATCAGCCCTGGGTCCCGAGAATCTTCTTTGCAGTTTGCTATGGTATGGCTTCTTCCTCCCAGTTCTCTAACATGGGGGCCCCTTTTTAGTGCTAGTCTGGTCATAGTCAAGCTAGTCTTCTTTTTGGGGTTTGTTTCCTGTTTGGCAACTCCTGGGTATGGCCTTTTGGTAGAAAGAGAGTGAGGGAACTCAGCCCATCCTCTACCCTGTGCCTTGACCCAGGCACCCTATCAGTAGCTGCTTCCAACTGCTGAGTCCAGAAGAGCTACTACCTTCCCTGGGTCACCTGTCCTTGGCCCCACTGCTTCTCGTCTGTTCCCTGGAGCTGGGAACATTTTTGCTGCCTCCTTGCCTTGAGTCTTTCAGTCTCTGCAATCCCCCTTTTTGGGTGGGGTTGCCCCACCTCAATTCCTTTGCTCAGTTGTTTGAGAGGCAGGCTTCCTTTAGGTCACTGTGCCTAAAAGCCCTTGACCCTGAGTGTGTGGGCTTCCCCAACCAGTGGCGTTGCTGGTGCTGGGTATGGGGCTCAAGCCGCGAGTTCTGGAACCAGTGTCCCAGGTCCAGGACCAGGCTCCCCATGGTGGCAGCTGTCTTCCCTGTCACTGGCCAGGGACCTGGGGCCAGGCCATCCACTGTAGAAGCCTGATCTGGGCCCTGCCTGGGCCCTGAATTGAGACTAGGGGGTGTCATGGGCCCCAGGCCCTGGATCTTTTCCTGGGCCTGCATCACTCCTGCTTGCAACACCCCTGCCTTCATGGTGTTAAGCAAGGGAGTCTCTGGTACTGGGCACAGGGGGCCCATGCCCCGAATTTCCCCAGCTTTGCCCCCAGTCTTTTCCCTGGACCCCTGATGCTGGTGCAGGGAGATGGGGCCAGTCCCTGGCCGTGCAAGGTGAGAGGGAGCTCACTGAGCCTCTGAGCTGCAGCTGCCCCTCCCCTGCCCATGTGCTGCAGCCACATCTGTGGCTCAGCCAGGGGAGAGGAGGGAGGCAATTGCAAAGAGAGGCAGCAGCTCTAGCATGGGCTTGTCTCCAGATGACAGAGCAGGTAGGAGTTGAGGGGAGGGGGGACGGGGAGGGGGACAGGGACTGGAGGCCCTGGTCAGGCGGGGAGAAGAGGAAGGGCTGCCTGGGGCAAGGGGGGGCTTCCCTGCATGAAAGCAGGGAATTAGTCCCTGGCCTCTGGGCCCCAGGTGCGGGGGGAATTCTCCCAGGACTTTGGGACCCAGGGGGAGTTGTGGGGGGCTGCCAATAAGCCTCCAGGCCCCGGGTGGGATGGGCAGGGGTGCCCCCAAACCTCAGAGGCCCATGTGGGACTGGTGGGGGTGTCCCTAGGCCTCTGGGGCCCAGGTGGGACTCAGGGGGCTACCCCTAAGCTTCTGGGCCCTGGGTGGGATGGGGGCAATGTTCCCTCTAAGGTTTGACGGCTTGTGTGCAAAATTTTGAACCCGTGTGCAAAACTTTTTCTGAATAAAATTTTTGTGCAACTCCACATGATGGAAATTATTGAAAAATATAGAACAATGAAAAATTAATAAGTTATTTAAATTGTTTTTATTAATAATTTGAATTTATTCTATGTTTATGTGACATTTTGTCTCATCAATTCTTCAGTCCTGTTTGTCTGCCTTTGTCAGTTTTCCAAAATGAATAAGCACATAAAAAAGTTAAAGTAAAAGCAATTAACTTGCCTCTCATTTTTCATTTTGCACAGCAGCCCATTTTACAATTTAAAAAAATGGTCCTAAATTGTTCCTAGCCAGTTCAAATGTGACCCTTTATTTGTTTTACTTAATTGGTCACTATTAGTAATCTTGATCACAGTATACTTTATTTTCCTTCATTTTATTAGTGTTTGCTATATATTTTTCCCCCCCAATTTAACCCTTCCTTGTCAAAAGCCAAGATTCATTAGCAGGAATAAATATCTGGCTTAGCCCAGCCATTAGGGAAACAACAGTCCCCAGAAACTTTAAGCCAAGCAGGGCAGCAAAGCAGAAAGCAAAGAAGCAGTCACAGGTTTCTCTCTGGGCACTTCAGAGACCCCATCAAGGTGAAGAAAAGCCCCAACCCCTCCAAAAAATAAGATCAAACCTCCCCCAAAATCAGGTGCAGGGAAAGGGGAGAGGACCTGAGCTGGAGCCTGGAAAGAAGCCCGGGGTGAGGAGCCGAAGCAACAAAACAAAGCGAAACCACTTCCAATACTGCAGCTGGAATGCCTGGAGCACGGAGCAGGGCAGGACAAAGAGGAGGAGTCTTAAAGTGATACAGACTCCTGGTTTTCTGTGGTAACCCTGAGCCTGACCAGCTCCCAGCCAATCTTCAGGGGCTCTGCCGGCCACTTCCCGGCCCTGCCCCCCACCCCCAGCTGCTCTGCTGGCCTGGCCCCGGTCCCCACTTTGACAGCCTGGGGCTGCCCGGCCCCGGCCCGGCCCCTCCTCCCCCAGCTGCTCAGCTGATCCGCTCCCAGGCTGGCCCCGCCCCCACTCCCCTGGCTGAGCCTCAGCCGCTCTGCCTGCCTCTCTCTCCTCCTGCACGGGGACTGGAAACCCCTGTGCGGGGAGGGGTTTCTAACGTGCGCGGCTGCGCGGCCGTGCACGTTAGAGGGAACAGTGGACGGGGGCTGTGTCCATAGACCTCTGTGGCCCAGCTGGGATTGGCAGGGGGTACCCCTAGGCTGGGGGCATTCCCCTCATGGCCTCTAGGTCCCAGCTGGGTTCATGAGTGTCTCCCCATTGCCTGCAGGGGGGACCCCCCCATGGCCTCTGGGCCTCTGGGGCAGGTCACCTGGGAATGGAGCCCCTCACATAAGCTGCAGGTGGGCCAAGGGATGTTCCTCAGCCTCTGTCCGGGCCAGGATCAGGCCAGCAGAAGGCTGGTGAGCCAGGGACCATCCCTCAGCCTTGGGTCCCTGGGGATCATGTTGGTGGCCAGGCTCCTGTGATGCAGCCCTGGCCAGGGAGCCCTCCACAGCCCAGGGGGGGAGGCTCAGGTACCAGCCCAGGGTCTCCTGCCTTCAGCCTATGCCCAGAGCATGGTGCTGCCCTGGTCCCCCACTGGGGTCTCCTGCCCTCTCCAAATGCCCACGTGTCAAGGCTGGCCTGGCCTGGGGTCCCCTGCCCTCACCGCATGCCCAGCTGGTGGAGCTGCCTGGTCTGACCACTGGGTATTACATGGCGGTGGGGCTGGCCTGCCACAACCGTGGGGTCTCCTGCCCTTGCCTTGTTGCCTCCGTTGTGAGGCTGAGGCAGCAGATGGCCTGGGAGGGTAACCTCATCAACAGTGATATTATTTGTAAAGTTGAACTCTGCTGAACGCAACCATATGCTGTGCCTAGTATTTATCCTGTGCTTGAAATTGTTCTCGTGTGTGAGATTGTTCTACATTAAGCAGAAAGTGACTGGAGGTATGGCGAAGGGACAGAGAATATGGAGAGACGGAGATAATTAATTGTATTTACCTTTAAACTACCTCTTAATTAATGTTGTGTATATGTCCTTTAGTGTCATAAGTAAAATAATTCTGTAACCCTGACTAATAGGCATTATAACTAATGTCCAGCAAGACTCCATATTGCCAGTTTGGAATTCCTGCTTAAACATTGTACTCCATTTTGTATACTTGATGAAACCTGGTTTAGGTATATGCTGTGTATGTTCATTTAAATGTATGAATGAAGGGTGTGTGTGTGTGAAGGGATGGAGCACAATTACCATCTAACTGGCTGAACAATGCAGACATCTCTGATTAAAGCAAACAGAAGGAGCCACCCCAGAAAGAAAAGAACAAAATACAGTCAAGCCTGCAAGTGACTGGTGACCAATGATCTCACACAAACCCTGAGGGCAACATGACACAGCAAATCCCATAGACTTGCATGAGGGCCGGCAAGTATAAAAGATGGATAAGAATATGAAAACTTTGGGGTCTAATTCTGCAGCTGTCATCTTGGAGCATTGGATTCACAACCGACAGAGGCCTGGCTCCTTCCTTGTGCCCAGCCTACCTGGCCACTAGGCTGCCTCAAGGAACACATGAAAGGACTGGTAATTATATACCAGGTTGCAGAACTTCTTGTGTGTGTGTGTGAGAGACTGCTTTTTGCTATCCTTACTTATTTACAATAAATGTGGCATAATGTCTTGTCCCCTGAATAAGATCCTGCTAGTCTTTTCTTCTGAGTGTTCTTGTTGCACATCATTTTAGTAGGTGCCCTTTTGGTATAACAAAGGAAATGGAATTGTTAGAAAAGACTAGCAGGATCTTATTCAGGGGACAAGGCAATATGCCACATGTATTTATAAATGTAAAAATAGCAAAACCCAGACACATAAATTGATACCCATGAAATTTTGGAAGCTGGCATGATATAATTACCAATCCTTTTATGTGTTGCTAGAGCCAGCCGAGTGGGCAACTAAGCTTGGCACAAGGAGGGAGCCAGGTCTCTCTAGGTCATGACTCTGGTGCGCTAAGATGACACTTGGAGAATGAGACACAAAATTTTCATCTTTTTGTAGTTGCTGAGTCTCATATGAGTGTATGAGGCTTGCTGTGTCTTGCTGCCTCAAAGCTCCTGTCTGCTAATTATTCATCACCAGTCATTTGCAAACATGACTTTGATCTTGTATTTTGTTTTTCTCTTTCTGGGGGTGGATTCTTCTTCTTGCTTTTCAGAGATTAGTTTGAATTGTTCATCCATTAAGGTGGTACTTGCATTTCATTAGGCGAGGCTGGTGTCAACTGATCCCATCACACACCCTTCATTCACACATCTTTTTCATACATATTTAAATGAAATTACACAGTGTTACATCTAAAAGAAATTTCATCAAGAATATAAAATAAGTTCCAAATTTACAATATGGAGCTTTGTTTAATATTGGTTATAATGTCTATTAAACTGAGTTAAATATTTCAGTTATGATATTAAAGAACAGATACACAGTATTGCCTAACACATGCTTTAAAGGTAAATTCTATTCATTTTATCTGGGTCCCTACATTGTGCCTACAGAGACCGAGCAAATATTAGCAGACTGGGCCTGGGGAAAACATTCCTGAGATTTGAGAGTTCTGTTGGGAGATCATGAGTGAGGCTTTACCTACCAATAATGTCACTACTTAATGTCACTATTTATTCTGCTCTTCAGTTCTGCCCTCCTATGAACTGTGCACAGCATAAGTACACCTACCAGGCAGCATGCCATAACGTTAACCATCCTTTTACTGAAAAGTTCCAGGGGGTAGCCATGTTAGTCTTATCCAGTAAAAATAGAAAACAGTCCTGTGGTACTTTTAAAGAGTAACACATTTATTTATCACGTGAGCGAAATTCCAGTGTCTGACAAAGTCGTATTTCACCCACAAAAACTCTAGCAATAAATAAATTTGTTACACTTTGAAAGTGCCTTGCTTGTTTTTCAGTTTCAAAAGGTTAGCCGTGTTA
>ML682045.1:1531954-1556082 GCA_007922195.1 Podocnemis expansa
AAAAAAAAATTGTGTCAGCATTCAACACTCCCATTATTGGGGTGCAAAAAAAAAAAGAATGGGGGGGTACGATTGGTCCACAATCTATGAGCCATTAATGCTATCACTAAGAATGTTTATCCTGTAGTGCCCAACCCTTATACTTTAGTTACTCAAATCCCTTCAGACGCCATTTTCTTTACTGTCCTGGACCTTAAAAATGCCTTTTATACCATCAGAATTGCCCCAGACTCACAGAAAATTTTTGCTTTTAAGTGGGGGCGACCTGGGGGCCACAAACTCCAACTAGGGTGACAAGTAATGCCACACAGTTTCAAAAATGCCCCCACGTTGTTTGGGGGTGCCCTAGCCGCGCGTCTCAAAACCTGGCAGGCCCCTCAGGGGGCCACTGTCCTCCAGTACGTGAATAATCTTCTGCTCGCTGGTACCACATACAATAGCTGTAAGGATGGGACAATTTCCCTGCTAAATTTTTTGGCAGAGGAAGGGTTCAAGGTATCTCAGAAAAAAGCCCAAATTTGTCAACAACGGGTTGAATATTTAGGGTTCAGTCTACGGCAGGGTCACAGGGAACTCACAATGGACCGGAAGGAGGTCATTTGTCAGTCCCCAACCCCCACCACCAAAAAGAAGTTAAGGGCATTTCTGGGGTTGGTGGGTTACTGCAGAAACTGAATCCCGAATTTTGGGTCACTGGCAAAGCCTCTCTATGAGGCCCTACAGGGTCCAAAAGCAAGCCCGTTGCAGTTGGGACCGGCAGAACAGAAAGCAATTAAGCGCCTAAAAGCAGCCTTGTTATCTGCTCCAGCTTTAGGACTGCCCAACCCGCATAAACCTTTTCAACTCTTTATGCATAAGCGACGGGGGTGGCTTCTGGGGTCCTGACACAGGAGTTTGGTGGTCAACATCGACCGGTGGCTTACCTTTTTAACCAGTTAGACTCAGTTGCTTGTGGCTGGCCAGCTTGCCTGCGGGCAGTTGCGGCAGCAGCCGTGTTGGTTAAAAAGGCTCTAAAATTAACTCTGGGGGCAAATTTAACATTGTTGGCACCCCATGCAGTCCTAGCCATTTTGGAGAACAGGGGTTCCCACTTCTGCTCCCAGCAGCGTCTCACTCAGTTTCAGGCTCTCCTGTTGCATACGCCTGGCCTGACATGCAAAACCTCCAACGTCTTAAACCCTGCAACCCTCGTACCGATGCAGGGAACCCTAAAGCATCACTGTATCCAAACGGTGAATAAGCTCACTCTTCCCCGTAAGGATCTCACTGACCTTCCCTTCCCTAATGTTAACTTAAAACTGTTCACTAACGGCAGTAGTTTTGTAAAAAAATGGTGTACGAAAGGCAGGGTATGCTATTGTTACCATTGACTCTATAGTTAAGGCACAACCGCTCCCTCCTGGGACTTCTGCACAGCTTGCTGAGCTTATCGCCCTCACTAGGGCTCTGAAATTAAGCACCAATCAAACCTGTAATATCTACAGAGATTCTAAATATGCCTTTGGTGTTGTGTACGCCTTTAAACAAATATGGGCCAATAGAGGTTTTCTCACAGCTGCCGGGAAGCCGGTCAAGTATGGCTTGCAAATCCAGCACCTGCTCCAGGCATCCTTGCAGCCCTGCCAGGTTGCTATTGTCCACTGCAAAGCTCATACCACTGACCCGGGATACGTGGCCAGGGGCAACCAACAGGCTGATTTGGCAGCCAAGGCTGCAGCTCGTTTACCTCTGGCCCCACAACCGGCCCTTGCACTTTTGCCCTCCTTCCCCCGCCTTCCGGATCCTCAGTATAGCCCTAACGAAATCGCAGTAAAGCTCTCAAAGGGGGGAGTGTGGAAGGGAAAGTGGCTTCAGCAAGTCAATGGGAAAATAGTACTCCCCAGTCAAGAGGTAAAATCAATCATTCAAATTCTCCATAAGGACACTCATGCTGGTAAAGAAAAGTTGGGGCACTTTGCCCGCCAGTATTTTACAGGAAAAGGGTTTGTTAAGGCTTTAGATGCTGCTCAAGCACAATGTCTTATTTGTCAGCGTACCAATCCGGCATCTGTAGCTCAAAAGACTGCCCAAGGAGCAGTCACTAGAGGGTCTCTCCCAGGCGGAAGATGGCAGGTGGACTTTGCTGAGCTACCCCACCAAAGGGGATATCGGTATCTCTTGGTTTTTGTTAACACCCTTACGGGTTGGCCCGAGGCCTTCCCTTCTCGTACCTGTACGGCTCAGGAAGTGGCAAAAGCTTTACTAAAAAAATTATCCCCAGGTTTGGTATACCGTGAAAGGGAATTAAGTCAGATAATGGGGCTGCATTCGTTGCTAAAGTGGTGGGACAAGTTTCAGGTTCCTTGGAAATTCCCTGAAAATACCACTCCTCTTGGCATCCTCAGGTGAGCGAAATGGTTAAACGAATAAATAAAACTATCAAAACTACACTCACTAAACTGGCTCAGGAGACTACCTTACCCTGGCCAGACGCTTTGCCTCTGGCATTGTTGCGAATTCGTGTTCTATCTCGAGGGGCCTCTAAAATCAGCCCCTTTAAGGGCCTGTAGGGCAGGCCATACCCCCTTGGTATGCAGAAGGCACCCGCCGGCACCGAAAAGGAAATTGGCCAGCAGGCACTGTCAGAATATGTACAGCATTTATCTGCTGCAGTTCGTTCTCTTCACAGAATTTTGCAGAAGGTGGCCCCTGGGCAGCTGACCCAGCCGGTTCATTCCTTCCAACTGGGCGATTGGGTCCTCCTAAAGAAGTGGCATAAAACCCCACTGGAACCTTGGTGGAAGGGCCCGCTCCAGGTGCTACTTACCACAAACCACCTCGCTAAAGCTGAATGGTGTAAAGGCGTGGGTGCACCACTCTCGGGTTAAAGCAGCGGCCCCTCCACAGAAGCCTGTGACTGGACGTATCATCATCCTGAGCTCTGTAGCCCCTTAAGAATCTATGCTTTTTATTCAAATGTTACAGAACTTGACTTATGTTACATAATTTTATTGTTCCCTTCTTTATTGAATTTTTCATCTTGTGTCTGATTGGATCTGTTTTTGTGTGGCCACCCAACATAACAATAAGGTTCTGGGAACTTCCCTGTTGTGTTATTCCCACCATTCTGCCTTTATATGCACTGTCTCTTCTCCTTCTATCACTTCACTTCAGTACCCAGCCATGCTTAGGGTATAATCATAATCTCTTTATTACCATGTCATATAAGGTGGTCCATGCTTATAATCAGAGTCACTGCTGGGCGTGCACATGAATGCCCATGGATGCCTAAACTGGTTTCCCTCTGGTCCCCATGCCCCTCAGTTCCAGTTCCTGGTAAATTTGGTTGTTTGGCTGGCTTCCAGAGTTGGCCTGGCTCCAGGGAATGGTTTCTGTTGCTGCCTTGGTGCTCTGTATCGCTCATGTTTCTTGTTGTTGCCTCCAGTGCCTGCTAGGCTGTCTGCAAATGTGCCATCCCTTTTTCCCTGCCCTACTCTTCGTCGGCATATCTTAGTGCTTACACCCCAATCTCCTTCTCTTAATTAATTGAGCCACCAGTTAGTTTTAACAAGTGTCTCAAAAGGGGGGAGTCTGTAAGCTAATCTATGGTACTGAACTCTATAAGCTGAAAGCTGACATAGTGCTGAACCCTGTAAGCTGTAGCATGAAATCATTTCCTTTAGATAAAAACATCATGTTGTTTACCAGACAGGCACTAATGAAACCCCCCTTACTTCCCTTTTTCTGTGAACTCCCATAACTTCCCATCTCCCTAAAAATCCGTTACCTCCCCACTCCCCTTAATTTCTTTTAGCCAATTATGTATCATTTCTTTGTCTGTAACCTTATATGGCTTATTACATATAACTGGATATAAAAGGCTAAACTCTTGCTGTAATCGGGGTCTCTCTGTCTTTATTCAGGGGACCCATTTGTGATCACAAATGCAATAAAGCAAATACCTTTTCACCCTTGGTGTGGTTATTGGCTCTGACGGCACCAAGACAATCCTGGTACCTGAATTCTGGTTACAATCACATGAGCTTTCGTGGGAGAAAATTCCATTTCATCAAAGCATGTAATGAAGTGGGCTTTTCTCCCTCAAAAGTGCATGTGATAAATAAATGTGTTAGTCTTTAAAAGTGCCACAGAACTCGTTTGTATGTTGATTGCACAATGGTGGGTGTCTCAGCACATTACAGACACATGGTGTTTCTATTTAGTGCAACCAAGGGTGGAGGATTACCAGGAAGAGTGGTTAAGACTCTGATCACTGCTGTAGGTTAAAAGAGATGCTGAAAAGCCAAAGAGAATCTGTCCCGAAGTTTATATGTCTATGCATCAACCTAGTAATGGAGTGCACTAAAGAAGGCAGACTCTGCAAAAATCACTGACAGAGCAATGTTTCATCTATGTGAAGCCATACACATTTGCCCTCTGCAAAGTGAGTTGCAATGTCTGTGTTGTGCAATTTCTGTTACTATTGTAAAGAATAACAATGGACAAGATCCTCTCCTGCAGACAAGCCAAGCTGCATGCCAGTGGATAAGGGGCTACAAAATCAGAAAATGTAATAATAATGGGAGAGCTCCTCTATCCTCAAGGGCTATGTTCACATGTAAACTGTTATTTTGAAATAAGTTATTTCAAAATGAGTTACTTCAAAATAAAGTCCTTATTTTGAAATAAGTTAATTTGATTTAAGGGGAGCCCTCAAACTGAAATAGCATGCCTTGTGTGGGGCCATGCTATTTCGCTTCAGGAGAGGGGCAGCATGGGAGGTGTGGCAACATGGCCAGCTCACTGGACCATGTTGTCAGCTGTGTTGGCAGCCATGTTGCCAGCCAGCTGCATAAAAGCAGGAACTGACATCCCTTTCTTGTCCTCTGTGACTCCCAGGAGCTTGCAAGAGAGATGGCTATGGATGCTCCCCTGCTCCCATACCATCCTCGAGCACTTGGTAGCCACGCTGCTAGCCTGCAGGGTGCTGCGCTGCTGTGGGACACACTCTTCCCTGAGGCCGATGAGTCCAGGGCTGAGCCCCGGACCACCATCTGAGTGGCCCTCTCAGCAGCAATAGCTCCCCGTTCCCCTTCTGTGCCACAGCGCATCTGGGCACTGGGCACCAGCACAGACTGGTGGGAGCGGGTTGTCCTGTGAACCTGGAGCAACGAGGAGTGGAGGAGGAACTTCCGGGTGAGCAGGGAGACCTTCACCCACCTCATCGCCGAGCTCACCCCAGTCCTGTGCTGAAGGGACATGGTGATGAGGGCAGCCATCCTGTGGACAAGAGAGTGGCCATTGCTGTCTGGAAGATGGCCACTCCCGAGTCCCACAGGTCCGTTGCCCAGCTCTTCGGCATCGGGAGGTCCACCATCGGGGAATTGTTGCTGCAGGTCGCCCATGCCATCAACATGGTCCTGCTGCCATGCCTCGTCACCCAGGGAGCGCTGCAGGACACAATCACCGGCCTCGCCGTCCTAGGCTTTCCAAACTGCAGGGGGATACTCGATGCCACCCACATCCCTATGCAAGCCCCACTGCATTGAGCAGCTGAGTACCAGAACAGGAAAGGATACCACTTGGTCATCCTGCTTAATAGGCAGAAGGTTGTGGGTTCAAGCTCTAGGGGGGTTGGACTTGATGATCTCATGAGGTCCCTTCCAACCCTATGATTTGATTCTATTCTAGCCTGCAGACCTTTATGGACCATTGGGGCAGCGTTCAGAACTGCTATGTCGGATGGCCAGGGAGGGCGCACGATGCCAGGGTTCTGCGCAACTCCTCCCTGTACCAGCACATGGAGGCGGGCACCTTCCCTCCCCCCCCATAATATCACCATTGGGGAAGTCGAGGTGCCCGTTCTCGTTGTTTCGGATGCGGCCTACCCCCTCCCCCCCTTGCTCATGCACCCCTATGCGGGATGCCAGACAGCAGCTTTTTAACTGCCGCCTCAGCCCCTGCTGCCAGGTGATTGAGCGGGCATTTGGCAGACTGAAGGCCCACTGGAGGTGCCTCCTCATGCGCCTGCACCTCACCGAGGACAGAATTGCACAGGTCATCAGTGCTTGCGTGGTGCTGCATAACCTCTGCGCGCTTGGGGGCGAGCCAGTACCTATGGGAGGCTGAGGCAGAGCTCGTCGGTGCCCTGTTCGAGCAGCCAGAGGTGTTGGCCCCAAGGGAGCAACTGCCGCCCAGAGCAAATGCAGTGCAGGAAGCACTGAGGGACCTGTTTGTCCAGGAGGACGTTTGAGGGCCAGGCCTGTCCCATCACACCACCCGCTCCCCCGTTCTCCCACAGCCAGCCCCCACCCATCCCACCCACATCCTGAACCCAACCCAATAAAACACTGAACTCAAACTATTAACATGGGTGAACTTGGTTTATTTACAGGGGTTAGGGAAGGCGAAGCTTGGGAAGCAGGAAGGGTCGAATGGGGGCACACCGGGGGAGCTTCAGTGGGTCAGCGGATGTGGGTGGGGGCACAACAGGGGGCACTAAACTGGGTCAGGGGATGTGGATGGGGGCAAAACGGGGCTTCAGTGGGTCAGGGGATATGGGGACACAACAGGGGGCACTAAACTGGGTCAGGGGATGGGGTCTGGGGACAACTGAGGGAGCATATTAGGGGGGAGGCACCCCAGGGCATGCCCCGCAGCCCCACAGCCTTCCGCAAGGCCACCCTGGGTCAGGGGGTGCTCGCAATGAAGGACGGTGGGGTCCCGAGGCGCAGGTCCTTCCTGGTCCAGTGGGGCAGGCAGTTGGCAAGCTGGAGGGCGACTATGTGAAGGTTCTTCAGCGCAGTCGTCTGCCGCTCCATTGCCGCTGCCTGGCGCTCCATGGCACCCACGAAGCTGTCATCTGTGTCTGCAGCACGCTGGAGCTACCAGATGGCCATGTCCTGCTGCCTGCCCAGCTCCAGACGTCAGTCCCGGGACAAGTCTTCGGCCCTCTGGCCGAGGTAGAGGAGGCTGGCCAGGATGTCATCCCAGGCCTGGCGGGCTTGCCTCCTGCAACGGGCGGTGGTCGGCGGGCTTCTCAGGGAAGGCTGGCAGGTGGGCACACGAGCTGCAGGGCAGAAGGGAGAACAGTTACTGTCAGGCTACAGGCATGGTGTTTGCAAAAAAACAACAAGCAGTTGTGTGGCACTTTAAGACTAACAGATTTATTTTTTGCATGAGCTTTCGTGGGAGAAGATCCCACTTCCTCAGATGCTTCGAAGATGGGTGAACTTACAGAAAGGAATGAAACTAAATGCAAGGGGGTGTAAAACATAGGATCAGGTCATAAAGTAACAGCAAATCAGAGCAGTTTACAGGCTTAAAGAATGGGAAGCCCTGCCCTGACAGCCAGCAGGATTCCCAGTCTGTGTGCTGTGCACACTGCACTCAGGGGGCATGTGGCCTTGTGGCCCACAGTAGTGGGCTGTCCTCGGCAGCATGTGGCCCAGGAAGTCTCCCAAGGCCCTGTGCCAGCAGTGCTGGCTGCAGGCTCTCTGCCCTGCATGTTGCCACGTCTTCCTATTGCCACCCCCGTGTTGAGGGACCCCCGTCCTGTTTGGACCAGGGACCCTGTCTGCACATGACTCCCTGCCATCCACACCCATGGGAGAGCCTGTGCACCCCACCCACCGGGCCCGAACCCCACTGTCCCAGGGCTGTGCCCCCCTTGGGACCCATGGCTTCCACCCAGGGCCTCCCTGCTTAGGGGTGGGGGAAGACACCACTTACCGACTGGGATGCCTGATGTCCGCCGTGACTGCCCCTCCAGGGTGATTTCCTACTCCTCATGTGGCTCCTCCTCGGGGTGGTGGCATGCTCCTCCCCTGCAGTGATCAGCTCCAGGCTAGCAGGTGGAGCAGTGCTGGGCCGGCTGCTGTCTCAGACGTCGAGGGGTTCCTCAGGGTCAGAGGACGCCCCGTCCAGCTCTGTGGATGACGTGGCCAGGGTGTGGGGCTCCCCGGAGTCCACCAGTCGCGAAGGCAGGCCACTGGGCTCCTGGGCCAGGAAGGCATGGAGCTCCTGGTAAAAGGGACAGCTGGTGGCAGCTGCTGCCCCACGGAGCCACCTCGCTTCCCTGGCCCGGCCGTAGTCCTGCCTCAGGGTTTTCACTTTGGAGCGCACCTGCTCAGTGGTGCACTCGTACCCCTCGGCAGACAGGGCCTCACTGATGTCCCGGTACACATCGACGTTCCAATGACGTGCCTGGAACCTGGCCCTCATGTCCTCGCTGCCCCAGATCCTGAGGAGGCACAGGGTCTGCTCCCTGGACCACACTGGGGCCTGGCATCACCCCTCTGCCCCAGGAACACGAGCCCATGCCATGCTGCCTGTAGCCTATAAGCAGAAGTCACCAGGCTGGCAAGGCACCTCCTGGCCCAGAGCAGCCTGGGAGGAAGAATGTCAAGCCAAGCCAAAATTGAAATAGCTGTTGATTTGAAACAACATGACCAAACGCCATTGTTTTGAAACAACGGCTATTTCAATTTCATGTGAGGTTTTACTGTTTTGAAATAATGGCTGTCATTTTGAAACAACGGAGTCCCGTTGTTTCAAAAGAAAGGAACATCGTCTGGACATAAGCAACTTTATTTCGAAACAACAGCTGTCATTTCGAAATAAAACTCTCATCTGAACACAGCCATGGAGTGCATCAATGTCACCTGAGGGTGTGATGATAAAATTTCTAGACACTAGCAATGACTTCTGGACAGCTAGTCCTGGAAGCCCCAAGGGGAGAGGCAATACTTGATTTAGTCCTAAGTGGAACACAGAGTCTGCTCCAAGAGACAACTATAGTTTAATCACTTGAAAATAGCGACCCTAATCAACCAGCAAAACCCACCATAGTACCATTTAATTTTAAAAAGGGGGACCATACTCAGTGAGGATACTAGCTAGGTGGAAATTAAAAAGAGCAGTCCGAAGCAGTATTTGGAGACCATTTAAAATCACCAGAGCAGAGGATCCAGCTAAACACATAGTGCAAATCAAAAAAGATAGGAGGAGGACCAAAAGAATGCCACCATGGCTAAAAAGGAGAATAATGGAGGCCATTAGAGGCAAAGAAAGTGTCCTTTTGTATATGGAAGTCAAATACTAATGAGGGAAGTGGAAAGGAGCATAAATTCTGGCAACTCGAATGTAAAAGTATATTAAAGAAAGCCAAGAATGAATGTGAAAATCAATTTGTTATGCTGATATATTCCAGAGAGGTACCTCTGTTAGTCTAGGTCAGTAAACAAGAAAGGAGTCCTGCAGCACTTTTAAAGGCAAATAAATTTATTTATCACTTGAGCTTTCGTTGGCAGAATCCCACTTTATCCTGCAATAAGTAAATCAGGTAGTCTTCAAAAGTGCTGCAAGACTCCTTACTAAAGCAGCATAAACTAACAGTAATTAAAAATAAATAAATACATCATAAATACATAAATAAATAAGCACATCAGAATTAGGAAAAACTCCCAAATGGGTAGTGAAACCACAGGACAACAAAGGTATTAAAGGAGCGACCAGCAAAGACAAGGCCACTGTGCAGCAGCTAAAAGAATTCGTTGCATCCATCTTTGTGCAGATGATGTGGGAGAGATTCCCATATCATCGCTATGCCTTTTGGATGACAAATGTGCAGTACTAGTCTTAACTGATGTCAGTAGAAAAGGTATAGAACAAACATGTTAACTAATTTATGGAGAAGTGTGATCCAGTCAATACAGTGCATTTGGCTTTTTTAGAAAGTCTTTGACAAAGTCCCATGCCAAAGGCACTTAAGTAGACTAAGCAGACATAGGATAAGGAGGAAAGCCCACTCATGGATCAGTTAAGTGGTTGAAAGATAGGAAACAAGTGTAGGAATAAACGATCTGTTTTCACAAAGGAGAGAGATTTAAGAGCGGAGTCCCTTAAGACTCTATACTGGGACTTGTACTGTTCAACATATTTATTAATGAAGTAGAACAAGTGTGAACAGTAAACTGGCAAAGTTTACAGACAATACAAAAATCTTCAAGATAATTAAGTCCAAAAGCAGGCTCTGAAGAATTAGAGAGTTCTCATGAAACTGGAAGAAAATGGAAAATGAAATTCAACATTGACAAAAGCAAAGTAATGCACATTGAAAAAATAAGCCCAACTACACTTATAAAATGATGCCCTCTAAATTAGCCTTTGCTACCTAAGACAGAGCTCTTAGAGTAGTTCTCTGAAAATTTCCTTTTACAGCACAGCAGTGGTCAAAAAGGTTAATAGTTTGTTAGGAACTATTAGAAAAGTCATAGAAAAGAAAACAAAAACATAATGCCATTATATAAATTTATGTTGCACTCACACCTGGAATACTGTGTCTAGTTCTGGTCACCAACCATAACAGGATTTAGTGGAGCTGGAACAGTTTAAGGGGGGCAGTGAAGAAGATCAACATTATGGAACAGCTTGTATTAGAGGAGATATTAAAAAGAGCAGGGCTGTGCAGCTTAGAAAAGAGATGAAGAGGAGGGATTTGATAGAGGTCTATAAAATCATGACTAGTGTGGAAAAAGTTAATAGAAAAATGTTATTTACCTCTTCACATAATGCAAAAGCCAAAGGTCATCCAATCAAATTAACAGGCAGCAGGTTTAATGCAAAGAAGAGGAAGTACACAGTGCACGTGTAAGCTGTGGAACTCAATGCCCTGAGATGTTAATGGTGAAAAGTATGATTGGGTTAAAAAAGGAACTGGAGAAGCTCATGAAAGATAGATCCATCAGTTCCTATTAATCGAGATGGTTAGCAATGCAACCCCACACTTGGGGTGACCATAACACTGACTGCCAAAAGCCTAGAGTGGAAAACAAGGCTAGATCACTTGATAATTGTCTTATTCTCCTTGCTCCCCCTCTAGCTCAAGCATGGCCCAGTTTCAGAGACAGAATAGTGAGCAAGATGGCTCACAGGGGTTATCCCATATAGCAGCACTTAAAGTAGCAAATGCATAGGGATACAGAAGAACCCCTTCCTGTGTTTAAGGCACTGCATGTGTTTTCCTAGATTGCTTCTTAGATTTCCCCATAAAAATACCAGAACCTAATATACCAAGAACTATTTCCAGCTGAGCTTGTTTTGTTCATGCTTGGGATGTCCATTTTTGATGTGTCAACAGTACAGAGAATGATAGAAAGAAGGCAAAGCCCTGTACCACAAGGGAAATAGGAATAAAATGTGGGACTATCTTTGTAAATATTTATCCTGGGTTGCTTATTTTTCTGCCAGAGATGTTTGAAACCAACACTTGACTGTCAAAACTTGAAAAACAGGTAGCTTTGCAGGTGTGAGATTTAAAGCAAAATTACCTGTTGTAATGAACCCATAGTCTTTATTCAGCGCTGATTTATGGGGAGTCAAATCTACATATTTCCAGAAGGGTAGCCATGTTAATCCGTGTACAGCAAAAACAATGAAGCTATGTCCACACCTGACTACTTATTTCAAAATAAGTTAATTTCAAAATAAGCAAAATCGAAATAAAACACTTAATTTGCTTTTATTTAAATTGAATTAAGGAAAAATAAATTGAAATAGCAAGTCCAGACAGGACTTGCTATTTCGACTGGGGAGAGGGGCACCCTGTGGCTGGGTAAGTGGCTTGGGGAGCCACTCCCCCGGCAAAAGCCAGATGGGAGATGGTCCCCCCAACTGCCCCACCACCTGGGTGGGAGCAGTCTAGGGAGCCCTGCTCCTGGCCAGCTCCAGGGGGCTGCAACCCCCACGGGGTGCCCCAAGCCACCGTGGCTCACCCCACCACCAGCTCCTGGGGCCTGCAGCCACCGCAGGGTGCCCGGAACTGCCTCAGCTCACCCCGCTGCCAGCCCCCCCCCCCCCGAGCTGGCAGCGGGTTAGCCGCAGCGGCTCCCGGCACCCCACAGGGGCTGCATTGTGTGCACCTCTGCACCTCCCCTCAGCACCCTGGCCAGGGTGCTGAGCGGGGAGGGTGGGCCTTCCTCCCAGGGTGCTATGCACCCTGGGTTGAAGGTCAGTTGTTATATCAATATGCCAGGCATATTGATATAACAGAACCAGACTGTTTATTTAGAAACCACAGTTTCGAAATAACTGGTCATTTCGATATAATAGTAGGTTTTATTATATCGAAATGACTTTCCTTATTTTGAAATAAGGAAGCTCCTTATTTCGAGATAAGTAAATGTCATGTGGACATGGCAAGTTTTATTTCAAAACAATAGCTGTTGTTTCTAAATAAAACTCTCATGTGGACATGCCCTGAGAGTCCCATGGCATCTTAAAGACTAACGGATTTCTTCAGGCATAGGATTTGTAGGCTCCAGCCGACTTTGTCAGATGCATCTAAGCCCAAGAAAGCTTATGCCCAAAGAAATCTGTTAGTCTTTAAGGTGCCACAGGGCTCTTGTTATTAAATCTACATATGAATTCCAATTCTGCAGTTGTTCTTTGAAGCTGTGATTTATTATTCATTTGCTTGAGTACAGCTATTAATAGATCATTATTGGCGTGGGCAGGAAGGCTGAAGTGTTCCTCTATTGGTTTTTGAATGTTGCTATTTCTGACGTCAGATTTGTGGCCATTTATTCTTTTGCACAGAGACTGTCTTTTTTGCCCGATGTATGAAGTGTGAGGGCATCACTTCTGGCATATGATGACATAAATCACATTGGTAGATGAGCAGAGGAATGAGCCCTTGATGGAGGAGCTGACTTGATTAGGTCCTGTGATAGTGTCTTTTGTCCAAATATGTGGGCAAAGCTGGCAACATGGTTTGTTGCAGGAGTATGTGCCTGCCTTAGTTTTTCTGTTGTTTGGTCTGTAGTTGCTGATGAGTATCTGTTTAAGGTGGGGGTGCTGTCTGTAAGTGAGGAGTGAGGTCTGTTTTCCAAGGCCTGAGAGAGTGAGAATAGGCTGTAGGTTTGACTTGAGGGTCATAGGTGATGACTAGGGGCATTCTGTTGCTTTCTTTCCTGAGCTTCTCATGTAGTAGTTGACATCGGGGTATCCATCTGGCTCTGCCGGTCTCTTTCTTTCACTACTCCAGGTGGGTATTGTAGTTTTTAAAAAAGCTTGACAGAGAGCCTGAAGGTGTCTGTCTCTGTCCGAGGGATCAGAACAAATGTGGTTATATCTTAGGGCTTGGCTGTAGACAATGGATTGAGTGGTGTGTCCAGGGTGGAAGCTCAAGGCATGAAGGTAACAATAGCAGTCTGGAGGTTTATGGTTTAGGGTGGTCAGTCAAACAGTGAGTATAACTCTGCTCTCCTCAGCCTGGCAGCTAAGTCCTTGATAAAGGCCCCTGGGTTACCCCAGGTTGCTCTCTGACAGATCTGACAGATGCTAACACACTTCAGCAGCTAGCGAAGGATGTTGCTTGTGCTGTGGTAGGAGCCTTGATGTTCAGTGCAAGGGGTATGGCAGCTGGCCAGCACCTCAGTGTTTTCCATTTCAGAGCTCTTTGTGAGAAGGTTGCCTGATGTTTTATAATGCCTGACTGAGGTCAAAAATAGATAGTCACATTCTGAACATCGTGGGCTGGTTGGTGAAAAGAAGCACTGTCCTGGTTGCCACCACCATGTGTGACTCACAAGAAAGGGTGATCAGCAGAAACAAAAAGCAGCTGAGAGGTGAAGGAGAATAAGGGTGAGGTGAGAACCCAGGGATATGGCCAGGAAAACATCATTGGTGACTTTGAAGACATCAACTTCAGTGGAGCACCTGGAGACATTTGGGATTTGAAAGAAGAACTTGAGCCTATGCTTGCCGATGTCATGTTGCATAGCTTGGAAATGAAAGGAAGCAGTGGTGGCGTGACAGCTGAGGAGGGAGATGGATTTGTGGGTGGGAGAGGAGGGTTCTCATGCTGGGGCAGACCAAAGCAGACCTGTATTGTGAGGGTAAGGATCATGACCAGAGTGAGAGGTTGAGAAGGAAAAGAAGGGAAGAAAATGAAGGAAGTTTGACCAGAAGGCTGGAGGAAATGGTCACATGGGGGGCAGGTGAAAAGTTCATTGACCATTTTGTAAGCTGATCTATGGTACTAAACTCTATAAGCTGAAAGCTGACATATAGTGCTAAACCCTGTAAGCTGTAGCATGAAATCATTTCCTTTGGATAAAAACATCATGTTGTTTACCAGACAGGCACTAACGAAACCCCCCTTACTTCCCTTTTTCTGTAAACTCCCATAACTTCCCGTCTCCCTAAAAATCCGTTACCTCCCCACTCCCCTTAATTTCTTTTAGCCAATTATGTATCATTTCTTTGTCTGTAACCTTATATGGCTTATTACATATAACTGAATATAAGGCTAAACTCTTGCTGTAATCGGGGTCCCTCTGTCTTTATTCAGGGGACCCATTTGTGATCACAAATGCAATAAAGCAAATACCTTTTCACCCTTGGTGTGGTTATTGGCTCTGACGGCACCAAGACAATCCTGGTACCTGAATTCTGGTAACAATTTTGTGCTGACATGACATTACTTACAGCTGTGGTGCTTAGCTTTCTTTGAGCACATTCCACTGTGAATGTTACAAATGTAAGTCACAAAGTTCCAAAACCCAGTTTAATTTACAACAGAGAAAATCTCTGGTTAATAAATAATGTCACCTCCAGATTTATTCTTCTCTAACACAGCAGGCTTTGGCTCATGTGCTTTTAAGTAAAGCTGGTCTTTTGTTTGTTTGATTGGTAATTCTTTTACTATTAATTTGTTACAGCAATGTTATTGCTTAATAGCAGGAGAAAATCGGTATGGAGCATCCTATTTTGTGTGGAACGTCAGAGAGCAGACTTGTGTAAATTAGTACGTTACAAAGAGATATAATGTTCATTGCTCATCTACAAACTTTTTCCACAGAAAAGAATGTCAAGATAAGAGTGCAAACACAAAAGAGAATCACTGGACGTAACTGAGGTGGGCTTTTTCCCCACCTCACAGTTGATCCCTCCTATGAAGACCATGTTGGGCGTTAGTGGTCTGTGATACTCAGAAACAAAGACACACCTCAGGAGCCATATGGAGCCATTTCTGTAAAGTGTTGGTAAGTGCACATCTCTCTGGGAGGAACTGTGAAGCGATGTCTTGGTATTTGGTATATAAATCCTTAAAAAGTGATGTCTCTAGGGAGTTCACGAATAGGTTCAGCACTCACTGCATAAAAGTCATGTGATCTGTGTGTCTGGTATAGCATCTTGGGACATAGGAAACAGGATCTGGAGATTTACAGATCACATGCTCTAAACCAGTGGTTCCCTACCTTTTCTCTGATGTGGCACACCTTGATACTTTCAAATTTTTTGAGGTATTCCACCATTTAAAAACTCTTGAATATTTAAATTAACTGAAATTACTTATGAATATTCATGAACCATGGCACAGTGTTTCGGAAATGCTCCTAGGTGGGGTAGTAGGGGTAGCAGAGCAGGGCTGGCAAAACACGGGAGGTGAGGAGTTGTGTGCAGTGGCAGCAGTGAGTGTGGGGGGCACAGCAGGGCAGGGGGGGGCAAAAGAGGACAAGGGCAGCCATGTGGGGAACAGCACAAGGGTGGCAAAAGAGGAGAGAGGAAGGGAGAACAAGAGTGGCTTTGTTGTGGAGTGGGGAGAATCTGGGGAGTAGGAAGGTAGGGCACGGAAGTATTGCACAGCACCCACTTCCCCCTTCTCCACAGTGGTTCCCTGCCACCCAGGGCAAATCCTCACCCCACTGCTGCTCCCTCCCACCCCAGTGGTTCCCGTCCTCCCCTCCCCCCAGCCCCCTGCTGCCTGTGATGGACCCTCCCATCACTGTAGGAGCCAGAACTAGGCCTCCAGCCCCCAGCTACAACCGCCACACACAGCCACCCCAACTCCCAGCTACACACACTTCCACGAAACAGCCACCCCACAGCCCCAGCTACACACCCTCTGCTACACAGCCACTCCCACCCACCTCTGCTACACAAATATATCTGCCCCACACACCCGTCAGCAGCCCTCCCTCCCAAAGCCCTTACCTGGGCTGTTTGCAGGCTGCCTGACACAAGTTGCTCCACTTTGCAGGAAGAGATTCACACACTCCCAGCCTCCTGCCCCTCACTGCTGGCTGGGCCTCAGGTGGAGCCACTGGAACACTGCATTCGGGCTACTCCTGCTATTTTTACGAGGACCACTGAAACTCCATGTTCCAGTGCCTTCCTCTATTTTTAGGAAGGCCAGAAGGCTGCCTGTCTAAAAATAGGGGGCCCCGGAACTGTGTTCCAGTGCCTTCCTGCTTACTTTAACCGTTGCATTTTCCGAGCCCTGCACAACTCACGTGGTGGGGCTGAGCAGCGAGGGAACTTTAACTCCAGCTCTTGGGGATGCTCGTGGCACACTTTGGGTGTTGCCACAGCACACCAGTGTGCCCCAGTACACTGGTTGGGAACCACTGCTCTAAACTGCATGGAAAGCCACAAAAAAATACACAGATGAAATGGACAGATGTTCTGCCGGGATCATCCCACATGGCAAAGCTGGGTCTGTGAAGAGTGCATCAAATTTACCAGCCTCCAAGTATTGTATGATTTCTCTGTTCTTCCGGAGGCTGTCACAGTTATGAAAAAAACATATTAATGGTGTACATGTTGTGACCCGGGCCTCCTGGGATAACCACCTGAATATGCAAAGATCAGAGCAAGCTGCAAAAACCAGGGGCCAAACCCCCAAACCACTGACGGGTGGTACTTAAACCAGTCTCCCAATCAGTAACAAAACATGCTTCTGACTAACCTCTCTGGTCATCACCAAGCATAATAAAGCAGAAACAGCCCCCTTTCTGCACATCAGATCCTATGGTCCCCTCTAGCCACTGGGTCTCTTTAAGAAATAGGTTCTCCTGACCCCAAAGGGCCAGCCACATCACCCAGAACAAGATAGGCTTGGATCTTACCCAGAATACCACACTGCCAGCCAATCCTTTAGTAACTACAACTAAAGGTTTAATATAAAAAGAAAACAAGCTACATATGAGAGACGTTAAAGGGTCAAAATGATTCACATACATACAAATGATTTAGAGTCCATAGCAAACAAATCCTTGAGATCCTAGTTTGCAGATTAGTCCCAATCCCCTGGTGTGCACCCAGCAGCAGCAGCAGCTGGGTGGGTCTCAGTCCTTTGTTCAGTCCCAGAAGAATAGTTCCAGAGGCAGGTGTTGGTTGCAGAAAGACCAGAGACTAGCGATTAAAGACAAAATGGAGAATGGGTGATGGCCTTTTTATCTCAGAGTCCTTGCCAGATCAAAATGAAGGTGGGCCACATGGTCAGTCTGGGTAACTGGTCAAACAGGTTTCCTCTTGGGCCCACTGTAGCTGGGAGTCACCTCTTGATGGGCCATTAACAGGACAATAGTTTGCAGAGGCCCAGTCTGGGATTGCCTCAGCTCAAACAACTTAGAACATACATAAGACAAATAAGATTCCTAGATTCTGTTGCAAATATGATAACTACATATAAATTATATAATCCTTCCTAGCATGTTACAACCTTTCTATTGATACCAAACATGGCATATCACATATGGATTATTGCTAATATGAAATATCAATATGAAAAATAATCATACACAGTCCCCTAGACCCAGACAGCATCACACCCCCATCGCCAGTCTGGTGTAGTAAGGAGCAATCGGAGCTCCTGAAGACCCCACTACCCCCCCCCCCCCCCGAATGCATCACAAAAGGATTGAATTTGGATTTACACTGTTATAGCTTTAAACATGTTTCAAAGATTTTACAAACTGTGAAGTGCTTGATACCTTTCCTATCCTAGACAATGCATCTGCAAATAGGTTTTCTTTTCCCTTAATAAGGACTATATTCATGTCATACTCTTGGAGGGCCAGACTCCATCAGAGTAGCCTAGAGTTCATAGAATCATAGAATCATAGGGTTGGAAGGGACCCCACGAGGTCATCTAGTCCAACCCCCTGCCAAAAAAAGCAGGACCTCTCCCATTAGATCATCCCAGTCAGTGTTTTGTCCAGCTGGGACTTGAACACCTCCAGAGATGGAGATTCCACCACCTCCCTAGGCAACTTATTCCAATGCTTCACCACTTGCCTAGTAAGGAAGTTTTTCCTAATATCCAGCCTGGACTGCCCCAGCTGTAACTGAAGCCATTGCTTCTCGTTCTGCCCTCTGTTACTACCGAGAACAGTCGAGCTCCCTCCTCCTTGGAGCAACCCTTCAAGTAGTTGAAGGTTGCTATCAAATCCCCCCTCAGTCTTCTCTTCTGCAGGCTAAATAAGCCTAGTTCCTTCAGTCTTTCTTCATAGGGCTTGTGCTCCAGCCCTTTGATCATTTTGGTTGCCCTCCTCTGGACTCTCTCTAATTTGTCCATGTCCTTTTTGTAGTGGGGAGCCCAAAACTGGACACAGTATTCCAGATGTGGCCTCACTAGTGCAGAATAGAGGGGAATGATCACATCCCTTGATCTGCTGGTAACACTTCTTCTGATGCAGCCCAGTATGCCATTGGCCTTTTTGGCAGCAAGAGCACACTGCTGACTCATATCCAGCTTCCCATCCACCATGACTCCCAGGTCCTTTTCTCCAGTGCTGCTATTTAGCTGATCACTCCCCAGCCTGTAGCAGTACATGGGGTTTTTTCGTCCCAAGTGCAGGATTTTACACTTATCCTTGTTGAACCTCATGAGATTCCTCTTGGCCCACTGCTCCAATTTGTCTTGGTCTCCCTGAATCCTGTCCCTGCCCTCTAGGGTGTCTACCGTTCCCCCCAGTTTGGTATCATCTGCAAACTTACTAAGTGTGCAATCTATCCCATCATCCAGATCATTAATGAAAACATTGAACAGAACTGGCCCCAGGACCGACCCCTGGGGCACACCACTTGTTACTGCCTGCCAACTTGACATGGAGCCATTGATTCCTACACGCTGAAACCGTTGTTCTAGCCAGTTTTCTATCCACCTTACAGTCCACGCATCTAACCCATACTTCCTTAATTTGCCAATGAGAATGCTGTGGGAAACCGTATCAAAAGCCTTGCTAAAGTCAAGGTATATCACATCAACGGCTCTTCCCGCATCCACAAATCCAGTCATCTCATCATAGAAGGCGATGAGGTTGGTCAGGCATGATTTACCCTTGGTGAATCCATGCTGACTGTTCCTGATTACTCTATTTTCCTCCAAGTGTTTCAGGATGGATTCTTTGAGAAGCTGCTCCATGATTTTTCCAGGGATTGAGGTGAGGCTGACAGGTCTGTAATTCCCAGGATCATCCTTTTTGCCTTTCTTGAAGATAGGTACTATATTTGCTTTTTTCCAGTCCTCTGGCACCTCCCCTGTTCGCCACGAGTTTTCAAAGATAATGGCCAACGGTACTGCTATCTCATCAGCCAGCTCCCTCAGCACCCTCGGATGCAGTTCATCCGGCCCCATGGACTTGTGCACATCTAGTTTCTTTAAGCAGTCCCTAACCTGACCTTCTGTCACCAAGGGCCTCTCTTCTTCTCCCCAGTCTACCGTACCTAGTGTAGTGGGCTGGGAGCTGACCCTGCTTGTGAAAACTGAAGTAAAAAAGGCATTGAGCACTTCAGCTTTTTCCTCATCCTCTGTCACGAGGATGCCTGCCCCATTCAGTAAGGGACCTACACCATCCCCGATCCTCTTCTTGTTATTGATATACTTGTAGAACCCCTTCCTGTTATCCTTCACATCCCTTGCTAGTCGGTCCCCTTTGCCTTGTTTAGCCACACCAAAGGGGCATGGTCACTTAGTACTTTGAACCTTCTGTTGTACAAGTATGGCTTAAGCTGTTTAAAACACTCTTTTTCGATAGTTGCATAATTCTGCTCAGCAGCGGTCAATTTTTTGCTTAAGTATGCGATGGGATGCCTTCTCCCATCCTCCATTTCTTTCGTTAGGACTGCCCCCAGTCCAGTGTTTGAAGCATCTGTGCATAGCTGAAATGGTTTGTGAAAGTTAGGGCTGGTGTGGGGGAAAACTGGTCCAGGTTCTCAATCTGGAAAGAGAAACTACGAATCCTCCCCAAAGATGAAGGCCCGTTCCCAGCTGAGACTTGAATAAGCAGAGAACGAGGTGTGGTTCAGAGTTTATTATTCAGCAGAATAATAACAGGAACTGCATCAGAGAGGAGCAAAAAGAAGCTAGCCTCTCAGAGTGAGAACCCCCAGTATAGGGGTACAGGTCATACATACCTTCTAACATGCAAAATACGATATGCATAAAGAAACAAGCTCATGCATAATACAACAAGTTACATCATGCCTAAAATCCCTAAATGGTGTTACTACTCTTAATATGCAGGTTACACAATTAGATTATACTTAATAGGCAGCATATAGTTAGCCCACCTCTGTTGTTGTTTACAGCTTATTTGGGTAACAGTTACTGTCCTTGACCAATGAGAGTAGCCAGACTCCTGTGACCCCTTGGCTACCTGGCCCCCGTCAACCTGTTTACCAGACTAGGTTGATAGCTTCCCAGCAGGGTCCAGACAGGAGGGATTGTTTTATAATCTAAATTTGTGGATCACCCTTTTATCTATAGAAACAGTCTACCTTCTTATCAATCTAAGCCACTAGCTTCTCTGACTATCTATGACTTGATATACATTCTGTAATTAATGTTGTCTTAGCAAACACAGAGCCTCTCACACAGAACTTCCAAACCAAACTTACTCCATCTTACAATTTCCTTTACACTGGCCAGGACAGGCCCTTTGGACAGGGCCTCTTTGATGCTTTGGAAGGCCTTTTCGCAGGCCTCCATCCATATTACCTTGTCTGGCTTTCCTTTCTTTGTAAGGTCAGTTATTGGAGCAACAATATCACTGAATCCTTTTATAAACCTCCTGTAGTAATTAGCCAAACCAATAAATGATTGGATTTGTTTCTTCGTTCGTGGAGCTGGCCAGCAGTTTATGGCCTTTATTTTCAAAGGTTCGGGGCAAATCACTCCATTGCCTACTCTGTGTCCCAAATAGGTCACCTGAGAGGGCCCCATCTTGCATTTGGAGACCTTGACAGTTAAATTTGCCTCTTTAAACCTCTGCAACACTGTTCCCATGTGACTTATACAGTTGTAAAGGAAGTTTAAAGATGGAGTAAGTTTGGTCTGGAAGTTCTGTGTCCAAGGCTCTGTGTGTTTGCTTAGACAAGTTTATTAAGGCATAAGTCAGGAGAGCTAGGGGTTTAGATTGATAAGAAGGTAGACTGTTTCTATGGATGCAAGAGGTAATCCACAAAGTTTGATTATAAGACAATCCCTCCTGTCTGGACCCTGCTGGGAAGCTATCACCCAAGTCTAGTAAACACGTTGGCGGGGGCCAGGTAGCTGAGGGGTCACAGGAGTCTGGCCACTCTCATTGGTCAAGGACAGTAACTGTTACCCAAATAAGCTGTAAACAACAACAGAGGTGGGCTAACTATATGCTGCCTATTAAGTATAATCTAATTATGTAACCTGCATATTAAAAGTAGTAATACCATGTACGGATTTTAGGCATGATGTAACTTGTTGTATTATGCATGAGCTTGTTGCATTATGTATATTGTATTTTGCATGTTAGAAGGTATATGTGACCAGTAACCCCTATACTGGGGGTTCTTGCTCAGAGAGGCGAGCTTCTCTTTGCTTCCCTCTGCTGCAATTCCTTTTATTATTCAGCTGAATAATAAACTTTGAACCACACCTCATTCTCTGTCTATTAGAGTCTCGGCTGGGAACGGGTCTGCTTCATTGGGAAGGCTCTGGTGTGCCTCTTTCTGAAGTTGAGGGCCAGAGTTAGATTTTCCCCTACACGGTCCTGCCAGGAGCCACTGAAGATGGCCAAATCATCTATATAAGCTTTGGCAAATGATTCTAGGACCCTCAAAACTTCATTTATAAGTCTCATAAATGTGGCTCCCGAACTCCTTAGCCTGAAAGGTAGGACTTTAAACTCATACAGGCCAGATTCCACTATAAAAGCAGATTTTTCCTGCACATCAGCATGCAAAAGGGTCTGCCAGTACCGTCATGTCAGATTCATTGTGCTTATGAACTTTGCCCCCCCCCCCCAAGTGCATCCAACAGATCATCTACCCTGGGGCATAAGATATGGATCCAGCTGTGTAATAGCACTCAGCTTCCTATAATCTACACAAAACCTCATAGTCTTATCCTTTTTGGGCACCATAACAATAGGGATGCCTGAGGGCTTGAAGACCTAGTGATCACTTGCATGGCTAGCATGCTTTCCACCTCCTCCTGTATCTCGCCCTTTGCCCTGTGTGCCCTGCTGAGTGCCAGGTGAGGTCCTACAGTCTGGATGGAGTGAGTTAGGATGTTCGTCAGTCCTGGCTGGTTGGAAAAGGTCTGTTTGTGCCATCTCAGTAAATCTAGCATTTCATTTCTCTGGGTGGGCATCAAATCCTCACCCATTTCAATGGCCTCTAGTGGGAATTTTTCTCTACACTCTTCAATCATGTCTGCCAAAGGCATAGACCAGCAATCTTCCTCTGCACAGCAAATCATATTCACAGCCACTCCTCACTCTTGATAGGCCTTCAGTCTATTTATATGTACGATCTGCAAATTCCCTCTGCCATGGGGCCTCTTCACATTATAGGCAACTTTGTTAACTCTCTCCACTACCTCGTAAGGTCCATTCCATATATCTTGCATCTTATTCCTCCTTACAGGGTCCAGCACCAGTACCATATCTCCAATTTCAAATGACCTTTCCTCTGCCTGCTTATCATACCAGGCCTTCTGAGCTTTCTGGCTTCCCTTAAGGTTTTTCTGAACCAGCTCCATCATGTCCAGCAATCTGTCTCTAAACAGTGACACATATCCCCCTATCGGCTGCTCTGTTACCTCTATGCTACCTTCCCAGGAATCCAGAATTAGATCCAGGGGTCCCCTCACCTGCCTTCCACAGAGCAGTTCAAAGGGAGTGAATCCCGCAGACTCCTGGGGTACACTCCTCTATGCGTATAGCAAAAAGGGTAGCAGGATATCCCAGTCATTCTGGCATCTGTCCACATACATCCTCAACATGGTCTTTAATGTCCCATTAAATCTCTCTACCAAATTGTTTGTCTCAGGGTGATACGGGCAGCCTTCAGGTGCCTCACCCCACAAATTTCCCAAAGCTGTTTAAATACAGCAGACATAAAGCTGGCACCCCTGTCTGATAAGATTTCCCTTGGGAAACCCACTCTGCTAAACATGGTACACAGGGCTGTAGCCACTGTCTCAGTCTCCACATTAGATAAGGCCACTGCCTCCGGGTACCTGGTGACAAAGTCTACCAGCACCAGATTATATCTTTTCCCATTCCTAGATGGCTCAGGGAGTGGCCCCACACTGTCCACAGGTACCTTGGCGAATGCCTCCCCAATGACAGGCAGAGGCTGTAGGGGTGCCTTCTTGGGACCTTTGACACTCTTGTGCTTCTGACACAAATCACAGCTCCTGCAATAGTCTCCCACCGAGTTATACATGTAAGGCCAAAAGAAATTTTGCTTCAGTCTCTCATAAGTCTTTTCTATGCCCATGGGTATGTCCACACACACTCCTTATTTCGAAACAACAGAGGTTGTTTCGAAATAAGGAATGGCATGGCCACACGACGCACGGCCATTTCGAAAGAAGCAAACCGCTTCTTTCGAAATAGCCGTGCGCTTTTCGAAATAAGCTAAACCTCGTTTTATTTCGAAAGGGCGTTGTTTCGAAACGGTTGTTTCGAAACAACGCCAAGTGGACATGCCGTTTCGAAATAACTGGCTGAGCTTCCTCCCAGGGTGCTTAGCACCCTGGGAGGAAGAGCCACCCCCTCAGCACCCTGTCCAGGGTGCTGAGGGGGGGGACAAACCGCAGGGCACCGGGGCGCTGCCCCCAAGAGCAGCGGGGAGCCCTGCGGAGGGGCGCTGATGCCCCCCCTCTCCCCGCCGCTGGGGTGCTCAGAAGCCGGGCAGCAGGGTGCCGGGGCTCCCCGCTCTCCCCACAGCCGGGGCTGCTGCCCACCCCCACAGTGGGGTCCGGGGGCACCCGGCTCTCCCTGCCGCCAGAGCTGGCGGCAAAGCCCGGGGCAGGGAGCCGGGGCCGCTGCTTTTCCCTGCCGCGGGGGCTGCAGCCACGGGGAGCCGGGTCCCGC
>ML682045.1:1556482-1602263 GCA_007922195.1 Podocnemis expansa
CTGCAGGGGGCTGCGGGCACCCGCCAGGTGAGGCGCGGTGCCTGCAGCCCCCAGAGGAAGCGAAATAGCAGGTCCACACTGTGGACCTGCTATTTCGCTCCCTTATTTCGAGGACACAGTTTTGTTATTTCGAAACAAGTTATTTCGAAATAACAGGTTCTTTCGAAATAAGTTATTTCGAAATAGCTTCTTTCGAAATAACAAAACTGTGTGTAGACATAGCCCATATGTCTTGCAAAAGGACCATCATGAGCCAGTTTCAGCAGGTCATCTCTGTATCTTTCAGGGACCACAAGCTGCTTGCTGCTCTCACTGCACAACTGCCTCTTGCCTTTAAAGGGTTCTCTGTACAGCAGACCTTCCCACATGAAAAACCTCCCTGCCCACTTCCTCTGCTGGGGCTGAGGCTTGGGCAGCCATTCTGGCTCCCTCCAAAGAAATGTCCTCCTGCTGGTCCCTGACAAACTCTCTCTGCACTTCACCTGAACCCAGAGCTACCTTGGGACCATCTGACCCCATCTCAGCAGGCAATGTCTGAGGGGAGTTATCCTGCTGCTCCTTGCTTCACCCCGGCCACTGACCAGGCCATGTGCATCCTGACTATGCCTTCCCTGTGACCGGGTTACTTCATTCACACTGCTGTCACTAACCCCAACATCACTCCCTATTAGCATGTCTGCTGGGAGGAGTTCTCGGACTCCGACTACCAGGTCTCCCTTAAATCCTTCCCATTCCAAATGGATCTTGGCAAGGGGTACCTTTACCCTATATTCTGATAGTGCCACCAAGTCGATGCTTTGGTCAGGCAAATAATCCTTCTCCCGGACTAATTCCCTCTTCACTAGGGTAATCTCTAAGGCCGTATCCCTCCACCCAGTACACGTAATACCATTGACTCTGGCACTCTTTATGAATTTCTCATTTCCCTTCCATACATCTGTCCCCTGGGGGTCTGTGAACATGTTGCAGGGGGTCTGTGGAGCCTCTCCCTACTGGAGGTGGAATCCAGCTGCAGCCCCAATGCTCCCTGCCCACGGCTGGATCCCAGCAGGGGGCTGGGGCTGTGGTGGCTGCCCAGTAGGGGCAAGGGCAGGGGCCATAGCTGCTGCAGCTCAGCTCCCCAGGGTGTGGGCCATGGTGGTGGCAGCACTGCTTGCCAGCTGTCCCAGTGGCACTTCCAGAGTGCCACGGGCCAGAGTCTACCTGTGTGGGCCAGATTACATAAACACCGGGGGGGGGGAAGATTTTTTTTTGTTAAAAAGTGGTCCCCAGCCTGAAAAACGGGGGAACCATTAACTTAGAATATTGACCATGAGACACTTTCACATCCCTTCCACAGACTTGGAGGAGAATTTCTGCACATAACCTGTACATTTGTCCAATATCTGTGCCAGCTACCTGAGCTAAGAATTAGGATCTCTATTTTATCTCAAACGTTTGAAATCCAACTTAGCCCTTAAAACATTCATTTTCCAGTCCACCAGCCAAAACATGGCCAACTTCAGACATTCACAAATCATGAGCTTGGCTTAAAAGTGCTGGGATGTTTTTATAATGATTTGTAGGGTTTTTCCTAAACTTCTGTTTTTGAGCCTTCGTGAGGAAGTTGTTCCCCAAAGCTGTGTGTGATTATTTGAGTTTCAATATTCAACTGAAACTGCATATGTAGAAATATGCAGCTGTTTAGAGGAGTCAGTCTCCAAGCCCTGTGTGTTTGAAGGCACACCAAGAATGATTGGCTTGTTCCACCAGAAATCCACACACCTCAGCATATTTGAAGACGAAGCACTAAATCCACAAACGGAACAAGGTTTTATAGAAAACAGTAAAAATAAGGAGTGATGGCAACATTATATAAGGCACTGATAAGACCTCATCTGGAATACTGTGTGTAATTCTGATCCCCTATGTTCAAGGAAGATGAATGCAAAATGGAACAGGTGCAGAGAAGGGCTACTAAGATGATCTGTGGAATGGAAAACCTACCTTTTGAGTGGGAACAGTAAGGCTATGCCTACACTGCCAATTTAGTTTGAATTGAGAAGACTTATTTTGAACTAAATTGGTCCCAGTCTACATTAGCCTTTCCTTAGTCTGAATTAAGGAACACTTAGTTTAAACAACAAGTATCAGCACTTAGTTCAAAGTAAGCATGATGTAGACTTAAACTAACACTTAGTTCGAACTTGAGAATGTTAGTGTTAGTGTTAATGTTAGTTTGAACTAGTCCACATTAATTTGAACTAATAAGTTTGAGGTTAGTTCAAACTAACAGATTCAAATAAACTTTTGCTAGTGGGGACATAGCTTAAGAGTTCAGCTTGTTTAGCTGAAGAAGACTGGGGAGAGATGATTGCTCTGTATAAGTACATCAGAGGGATAAATAGCAGGGACAGAGAGGTATTGTTTAAGTTCAGTGCCAATGTGTAAACAAAATCAAATGGATATAAACTGGCCATCAGGAAGTTTAGATTTGAGATTAAATGAAGGTTTCTAACCATTGGAAGAGTAAAGTTCTGGAACAACCTTCAAAGCGAAGCAATGAAGGCAAAAAACCTAGATGACTTCAAAACTGAGCTTGATAAATTTATGGAGCGGGGGGGGGCAGCCTAATCTGTCAACTAACTGATCTTTGACTACTAGCAGTAAGTATGCCCAATGCCCTGCAATGGAATGGGACATTAGACAGGCTCAGTTCTGAGTTACTACAGATGATTCTTTCCAGTGTCTGGCTGGTGAATCTTGCCCATGTGCTCAGAATTTAGCTGATCAACATATTTGGGGTCAGGTAGGAATTTTCCACGAGGGCAAAATGGCAGAGGACATAAGGGATTTCTCACCTTTCTCTGCAGCATGGGGCCTGGGTCACTTGCTGGTGAATTCTGTGTCTTTAGTCTTTAAACCATGAATTGAGGACTTCAGTAACTCAGTCATACATCCGTTACAGGAGAGGGTGGATGAGGTTCTGTGGCTTGTTGTGCAGGAGGTCAAATTAGAAGATTATAATGGTCCTTTCTGATCTTAGTCTACTCTATGAGACATCTAGGCCAGAGAAAGGGAGAGCAAACATAAAAATGACTCATTAGGCTGGAGGTTAGAGCACTCTTCCAGGATGTGGGAGACTCAGGCTTTGTCTACATTATGCAGCATTTTTGAAAAAGTTATTTTGAAATATATTCAGAATAATTATCTAGAAATAACTTTTTTCAAAAATGCTATTTTGGGAGAATGGTCCGAGGATGGGTCCTTGTCCCAAAATACTGTGGCTTTATTTTTTTTAAAGTGAAAGTCTACACCAGACTTTCTTTTTGAAAAAATGACAGCCAATGGAAGAGAGAGGCGGGCTTTTTCAAAAAAAGCCTTTGCAGCATCCGGCTTTTTTGAAAGCTAGGTGTAGGCTGGAGGGGCAGAGAAGGGACTTGTGTGCATGTGTAAGGGGTGGGGGAGCTGCCATCCCAGTGTTGGGTGGGGGATGAACAGACTGGGAGGTCCATCTGCATGAGGGGGTTGTCTGCTGGGAGCTGGAAGAACCAGATGTGTGGACCCAGGTGGGCCAGGCACTGGGAGGATCAGCCACAGAGTGTTGGGCTTTGAGAAGGCCAGTTGCTGGGGAGATGGGTATTGGAAGCTGGGAGGGCTAGCCACTTCAGACTGGGCGCAGATGGGGGCCTCCTGGGAGGACATGTGGGGGGGTCTGGCTGTGGAGATGGCCAGCCGCATGGGACTGGGGAAAAGGGTGCTGCTGGCAAACCAGATGCACAGGGTTGGGCACTGGGAAGGCTAGTTGCCAGTAGTGCAGGACCAGGGAGTTGGGTGCCAGCAAGAGGCCAGTTGCATGGGGCAAGGAGCTCTGGGAGCCAGGAGGGCCTGCCATGTGGGATAAGGGTGGGGAACACTAGGAAAGGCCAGCTGCGTAGTGGAGCCTCCAGGAGGGCCAGACAGATGGGGCGTGGGAGCCATTGGGAAGGCCAGAGGTGTGGCATAGGTGGTCTTAGTGGGTGGGCAGCTGCCCCAGTGGAATGGGCTGCCACTTTAAGTATCCTGGCAGCATGAATGTTTCACTTGTGCACTAGCCCGGGTAGCAGCAGAGAGCCGGAGTGGGCAGCAGCTGGGCAGTAGATAAGCAAGGTGGGGGGGGAGGAGCAGGGACGCTGCAAAGGATCTGGGGGAGGCTGCAGGGAGGAACAGGGAAGGCACGGGGGGAGGTGGTGGTGGGGAAGCTGGGAGGCTGTGGTGGGGGCCTCTGTGAGGCTGGGTGGGGAGACAAAAGTCAAGGATGGGAGGACCAATCTTTGTCTTTTGCCCTGTGCCTTGGGAATCCCTAAAACTGCCTTTACTGAGGACTGGTAATGAAGAAAAGCAATAGGCTAAACCACTTTGGTTAATTTTTCCTGACTTTGCACCACTTAGTCTTTTGAATTAACTTTAGATTTAGAACCAAGACAGAACAAAACCAAGAAATAAACAAACAAACAAAAAAACCCACCCACACTACTAGTTGCAAAGATTAATGCTCTGTTTTTTGTTTTCTGGAGGATTCTTAAATGCTTTTCTGGTGGCCAGAATTTTGTGGAATCCAAACCTTTAATTCTTTGGAATTAGAAAGCACAAAAAACAGTGTTCTGCTTTGAACAATTCTATAAAATTTGTGTTATCATAGAACCATTATGGGTAAGGATAGATATCCTTTTAATGGAAATTGCTAATTTTATTTCTCAGGCTCACCTTTAGTCACTTTCTTAAATTACTATTGTCTTTGTACTATTATTGAACTTCACAGAAAAAGGTTAAAGGAACGGTTAAAATCTTTATTGCTTTGCATGATATGAGAACAATGTCATCGGATCCAATTGTGGATGTTTATTTGGAGGAAATCAAGAAACTAAAAGTTGATATCATAGGCATATGTGAAACAAGGAGAGCAAATGATCTCGTTGCTAAATGGCGAGATGGCAGTCAGGTGTTTCTTGGGAAAGCATATGATACTAGATCAAGAACTGGAGTAGTGGGCTTCATCGTGAAGAGTTGTGTCATTGATTATAAAGCTCGACTGAAGGAAAACGATCAAAATAATCCAGGTGTACATGCCTACAAAGCACCCGGATCAGATGCAGGATGATGCCAATTTTGAATGTGAATCTTTTTAAGAAGAGCTTGAATCGACAGTGTAGCAAAGGTCAATGTACACAGTGGTGCAAGGCAATTTCAACACTAAAGCTGGTGCCAGAGAACCAGGCGAATTATACGTTAGCGGGTTTGGAATTGGCACGAGAAATAAACCTGGATCAAGAGTAGTTGCCTTTGCAGTAAGTCACAGGCTTACTATAATGAACACTGTCTTCCAAAAGTCAGAGAAACACCAGTGGACTTGGAAAGGTTCGGATGGTATGGTGCGTAACCAGATTGACTATGTACTCACCAATGCCAAAAGGCTCTTTCTTGATGTGTCTGTCATTGGCAAGAGAATCTTGGCAACAAGCTCAGATCACAGACTCCTGAGGTCCACCATTGTATTTGATAAAGCTCACAAAAATTGTGTAAGAGAAGGGCAGAATTGTCGAAGCAGATATGTCTTCAGTGATGAAAAGTTTGCTGATATCCTTTCTCATGTTAATCTGCATTTTGATCAGAGTAAGGATATTGATGAAGACTATGCAGCCTTTGTCAAACTCAGCAAGGATGTGGCAAAAGTGGCTTCAGAAAAAGTTGCATCTGCCAAAGAACGTAGAATCAGCAAAGAAACAAGGCACTTGATGGCAAAACGGGCTCAGTTAAAGAGTGAATATAAGAATGATGCAGACTTCAAACAAATATGCATCAGGATTTGTAAAATGATGAAAAGGGATTATGAAGAGTATCACAGAATGAGACTGGAAGAAGCTGCAGAGAAGAGGTTAAGTTTGAAGTGCACTGAAAAGGATGTCTATCTAAAACAACCTCTTCCTGTTGCATTCAAGGATGAGAATGGAAAATGGATTATGTGCCGCTGTAAAATTAATAAAATCTGCAAGGACTTCTATGATAAGTTGTTTGTATCTCATACTGAAGTGGAACCTGTTGATTTTCAAAGTAGCTCTGATGTAATTCCTGATATCACTGTTTCTGGAGTGTGTGCTGCACTGGAATGCTCTAAAAAAGGTAAAAGCCCAGGAATTGATGGTGTTAAAATGGAGCATGTGATCACTGGAGGCATTCTGTTACATAAGGCCTTAGCTGCATGTTTCTTCAGTTGCTTTCAATTGCAACGGACCCCAAAATCTTGGAGGGAGTCACAGACTGTTCTGTTAATGAAAAAGAGTGATCTGGAAGATTTTTTCAACTATCGCCCTATTACACTGCTGTCACACTTGTGCAAAGTGTTCACTCGAATTATTATTGGTCACATTCAAAAAGATCTGTATTTTCAAATGAGTCGTGAGCAGGCCGGATTTCACCCAAGCTTCTCCACAGTTGATCGTATTCACAGCCTGATGCAACTAATGAAGAAGTGTAGTGAATATTTGTCCCCCTGTACATCACATTCATTGATTACAAAAAAGCATTTGATTGGGTTGAGTTCAGTGCAGTCCTGAATACGCTGAATGACTTTGGCATTGATTACAACTATATTCAGCTGTTGAAAGACATGAATAGTGAATGCATAACAACGATCAAGCTGTTCGATGAACCCTGCCAAGTGGAAATACACAGAGTAGTGCATCAAGGCGATACAATCTTGCCAAAGTTGTTTTCACTTGTACTGGAAAATATTTTCAAACAGCTGGACTGGCAGACTGGCATCAGGATAGATGGTGAATAGCTGATACATCTGTTATTTGCTGATGACTGCATTCTTTTTGCATATAGTGTGCAAGAACTGCAAGATAAAATGCAGCAGCTACAAGAAGAATCCAGAAAAGTTGGCCTCAAAATGAATGTTGCCAAAACAAAATGGATATGGACTAAATTCTGCAATAATGGGTGTATGTTTCTCAGTGATAGGGATGTAGAACAGGTTGATAAGTATGTATACCTCAGTTGTGTTCTAGCCTGTTCCGGCACTATGAATGAAGAGATTTCGAAAAGAAGGCAGTCTGGGTGGGCTGTTTTCAATCAGCTGAAAACTGTTGTTTGATGGTGATCTGCCTAAACAATTAAGAGCCAAATTATTTAATTCCATGGTTTTGCCATCTATGTTGTATGCAGCAGAGTGATGGGCCACTACTAAAGGTGATGAAGAAAAGATGGCCATAACCCAGCAAGCTATGGAGAGGAGAATGTGTGGAATTTCCCTTTAGAGATCATGTAACAAGCTATAAACCGCGTCAACGGACAAAGGTCAAAGATGTCATTGAATCAATCTATAAAGCCAAAAAATGATGGGCAGGGCACATTGCCAGCCTTTGTGACAACAGATGGACATCTTGGCTTACTCACAGGATCCCTTGTTACTGCAAACAGCCTTTTGGTCAACCGCAAATGAGATGGGCAGACCTGATGGTTAAAGTTCTTGGGCAGAAATGGAAGCAGGTTGCTCAGGACAGGCACCGGTGGCAAGAGATCGACTTGTGATTATGGTGTACTTCTAGTAAGGACAGTGTATATCAACAACAGGTCAGATACAGGTGATTGAACTTCAAAATATTCTTGTGGCCATGTGTTCCTTTGTTGTAAGGTTTCTCTTGGCTCTGGTGTACTCAGCTTATGTCAGGGAAGATGGGAGTTATGATGGAAAAAACTGAAACTGACCCAGGAGGGTAAAAAACAAGGGAATGTTGGCTGAACACAGCTTTTTAAGGAAGCTATATAAAAGAAGAATATGACTCAGACATATATTGTAATTTATTGATAGAATTTTTAGCAAGATTTTAATTAAATTTAACACTTATGTATAACAAGAATATAGAAAGGGGTTATAGTTGATGCTAAATAATTTGTTTAAAGAAGGGATATTCAGCCTCCATTCTTCAAGGATTGAGCCAATTTGTACCTACTGGAGATTATTTGGGAGGTTTATCCCACATCTGGGTCCTGCAGTGTCGCATGCATCTTTCTTTAGTAGATCTGGTTCTGTGCCAAGGCAGAGATAGAACACTGCTGGTATTGCCAAATGCCCAGAGGGGAAGGCATGTCAGTCTGTGTACAACAAAAACGAGAGTCCTGTGGCACCTTAAAAACTAACAGAGTGCAGACTTTTCATGAGGTTTGTAGATTTCCCTTTCATAAAGCTAAATTGAGTGCCTTGCATGGTTAAAATTTCCAGAGGGTAGCCAAATATGTTTCAGTTCTCTGTGGACACAAAGACCTCTTTATATCTAATAAATATATTTTAATTACTTTTTGTTTGAGAGGACCCTCAAGTTTCTTTGAAAATGCAGTGTATATAATATTAAATATCAAGAATTACACTGACAAAGCTAAAATGAAATGAGTGCTTTGTGTGCAGGAGAATGACAGGAGTTAAAGTAAGGCGGAATACACTGGCATGCAGTTCCAGGCCCCACTATTTCTAAGGCTGGCAGCGTTCTGGGCCCCCTAAAAAGAGGAATATACTGGAACGCAGAGTTCCGGGGCCCCTAAAAATAGCTACAGCAGCTTGAACACAGAGTTCTATTATGTTCCACCTTAAGCCCTGTTCCTCCTTAAACCCAACCAGCAGACAGCTGTGGCAGGCTGGGAGTTTGTGAATCTCCCAGGGGGGAGCACCTTGTGGCCAGGAGGCAGCTCCCAGCCAGTCAGCTGGTGTGCAAACAGCTGAAGTAGCCCTGCGGTGGAGCTGGTGGAAGGGTTTTGGGGGGAGGGGTGCATTGGCCTCTGAGATGGGGGGGCATGGAGCTGCTGGAGGACAGGATATGCTGCTGGGGGTTGTTTGCAGCAGGGTGTGTGTGTGTTATCATACCTGAGGGTGTGTAGCAGAGGATGGGTGGGAGTGGGTGTGTAGGTGGGGGTGTAGCTGGGGGGGTGTATAGCTGGGGGGGGGGGGTGGAGCGGAGCAATAACCAATGCATGTGTTACTCAGAAGTGGTTGCAAATGCTTACATGGCCTAGGGGTCAGTAGCTGGGGCCTGGACCTGTGTGAGGGTGGGCCTGGAAATTTAGGAGGATTCTGGGGCCACCCAAATTATACTTTAACCCCTGGACCATGACATTTTATATTTTTTCCAGTAATTAAGGCAGTTGTTCTTCCTCTCTTCTCTCCTGTTCCCTCCTAAGAATTAAGGCTCACATTTATTGCTAAATGTTAACTAAAAATAACTTCTAATTAGTGATTTACTTCAACAGTCTTCCTTCTGCAATGTGTCATCAACCAATTAGTTTTCAGTAAAGATATAAAAGCTGTATGTCTTAAAAAGTGAACTGTCATTAAAACACATCCTATAGTGTCAAAATGTTTATATATAAATTGTTTATTGGCATCAAACATTGTTTTTATTATTAAAAATCAATATGCATCTCTGTTCTGTTTTTCAGTTTCTTAACTAGAAGACTAGGCCCACTGCGGTTCTCAAAATACTTAGTTACTGAAGGAATTTTAAATATGGCTCCTACATTTTGGGTTGCAGACCCCTGGCCTATAGTGATGAGTTGCATGCAAAAGCTGTGTTCAGTTTTAAAAGGTTAGTGACTGATTACACCAGGCATCATATCATCTTTTGTTCAGTTTGGCTTCATGTTGAAACAATTATTTTTAACTGAGAAATCTTCACTCTCTTGAAATCTAAATGGCAATTGAGTTAGCTTGCCATGAGCGGGCAGCCTAAATTCTTAATACAGAAGAATGAATTCAGCTTTGCTATCCAATTTCCTAGGGTTACCATACATCTGGTTTTTCCTAGACATGTCCTCCTTTTTGGTTCTTATTCCTCTATCTGGGAGGAATTTTCAAATACCTAAAAAACATCCAGGATTTTGACCCCCCACCCCCTTATTCCAGGCTCTCCAAACTCACTGGCTGTTTCAAATCTCCTGCCCCAAGCATGCTCAGATGCGTGTTCAGGGTGGGAGTGGTCTGTGACCCTGGGATAACCTTCTGAATGTGCCAAAATCAGGGCAAGCTGCAAAACCAGGGGCCAAACCCCCAAACCACTGACATGTGGTACTTAAACCTGTCTCTCAGTAACAAAACATGCTTCTGATTCCCCACTCTGGTCACCACCAAGCATAACAAAATAGAAACAGCCCCCTTATTGCACATCAGCACCTCTGATTCCTACCTAGTCTCTGAGTCTCTTAAAGAAATAGGTTCTCCTGACCCCAAAGGGCCAGCTATATCACTCAGAACAATATAGGCTTAGATCTTATCCAAAATACCACACTGCCAGCCAATCCTTTAATAACTACAACTAAAGGTTGAATATAAAAAAGAAAACAAACAAAATCTGCGAGATGTTAAAAGGGTGAAAGTGAATCACATACATACAAATGATTTAGAGTCCATAGAAAGCAAGTCCTTGAAGAATCTGTAATTTGCAGGTTAATCCAACTCCTCTGACTGCACCCAGCCTCTGGGTGGGTCTCAGACCTTTGTTCCCAGAAGGATAGTTTCAGAGGATAGTGTTGATTGCAGGTTGCAGACTTAAGACAAAATGGAGATGTGTTTCCTGCCTTTTATCTGAGTTCTTGCCAGATCAAAATGGAGTTGGGCCACGTGGTCAGTCTGGGTAACTGGTCAAACAGGTTTCTTCTTGGGCCCACTGCAGCTAGCTGGGAGCCCCCCTGATGGGGGCTATTAAGAGGAACTTGCAGACACCTGGTCTGGGATTGCCTTAAGAACAAATCACTTGGACCACACATAAAAAAAAAAAAAAAAAAAATCTAATTCCTAATACTGGCATGATACCTACATATAAACCATATAATCATTCTCAGCAGATTACAGCCTTTCTATTGACACCAAACATGGTATATCACATGTGGATTATTGCAAATATGAAATATTCACATGAAAGATAACTGTAAACAGTCCCCTATGACCCTGCCAGCAGGTTCAAAAATTTGGGGACCTTGGGGGGCAATTACTGCACCAGCGGGGTATGGGATAATCTTTATTGAAAATGGGTATGGGAGTAAAGTGAGCTGTGGGGGGGTACGTGTGGTGTATGTCTATGAAGTTTGTCACAGTGTCTCTGCAATGGAGTGTTGTGGAGTGTTCAACCTTGTGGGGTGCAACGAGTTGGGAGGCAATGAGGGTTCTCTGCTAACTTGACTAACTCACAGTAACTTAAAAAGCATCGCAATACCATATAAGAAGGGGGGGGGAGGTTGCCATGCAACTCAGTGTACCGTGGAGGTAGAGACAAGTGGAAACCAGTGGGAGAAGCAGGGATTTCAAGGTTGGCAGAGAGGGGAAGGGCAGAAGGGGGTCATGGGAGCAGAAACAGGGCTGGGGGAAGTGGCGGAGAGGGAAACCGGAGCCGCAGGAAGCGGCGGAGGGGGTGAAGGAAGCTGTGGAGGTGGCAAGGAGGGAGATCGGAGCCGGAGCCACAGGAAGCAGCGAAGGGGGTGAAAGGAGCCACAGAGGCAGTGAGGACAGGAGGGAAGGAAGCCCGGGAAGCAGCGGAGGAGATGAAAGAAGCCGTGGGAAGTGGCAGAGGGGGTGAAGGAAGCCGCGGAAGCAGCAGAGAGAGTGAAGGAAGCCGCAGAGGCGGCAAGGACAGGAGGGAAACTGGGGCCACAGGAAGCGGCGGGGAGGGAAACCAGAGCCACGGGAAGCGGCAGAGAGGAAAACTGCAGAGGTAGGAGGGGAAGAACAAGAGAGGACAAGGGTGATTTAGGGGAAAAGTTTATTTAACCCAGGGGAATCACAGAGGGGAAAAGTAAAGGTACTTTGCCAAACAATCCTGAGGGGAACCACTAAATGATACAATGTTACACACTATCTTAACACTTCTAAGGCAAATTACACTAAACAATGTTGCAACTTACAATGACACTTAAAACAGCTAGACAAGAGAGGTGTTGAGAGAAAACCTCGTTCTCTGCTCTGGTCAATGAAGGAGCCGGACAACAGGAGGAAGAATCAGAAGTTTATTGACACTCAGAGCTACTGAGTGCGGCCGGCTCCGAAGGACTGGTGCTAAAAGGGTTTTATACCCAGGTACAACAACTTAATTCAAGGAAATCTAAAAATGGTTAATATATTCAATGTAAACAAAATTAATACATTTATTAGTACCATATAGGGATAGTTTTCATACATATTCATATAAGATAGGAGAATTAGTAAAGAAGGTCAGGCTGGCTCCTCGGAGCCTGGGAATGTAATAAACAGGAGAAATTGTTGATTAATAGGTGACCTCGAGACTGGTGCAGTTTCCCTAATCTTCTGCTTATAGACTGTTCAAGGATGAGAGGGGCTCTATACTTTTGTTAGTCAGGCTAGAGGTTAACATAATATTAAGGGAACAGTGCTAAGATGGAGTCACTTATGCTCACAAGTTTGTGGTCTCATACAAATCTCATAACAGAGGTACAATAATCAATATAAGGCAGTAGCATACAATTGAGGACCCAGGAACTTTCTTAAACAGTGAAGAGAAAATAGGCACTAAGTTAAGACAAGTAAGGAAAAAGCAAACAAGCCTGCTCCTAGGAACGTGGGCTTGGAGAAACTGAAAGAGAGCAGTGGCAAAGTAGCAGCACAAGGTGAGGTAACTTTATTTCAAAGAGAGCTGCAGGGGCAGGCTCTTACCGATCCCAGAAGCAGCAGCAGCATTACAGGCAGGAGAGGGAGACTCATTACTCAGCCGGCAGTTCAAATGTGGTATGCTCGAGGAAGAACTCGTGAGCGGAGGAGGTCAGTGTCTGGGTGATCAGGCCAGGCAGGATGTCAGAAACCATCCTACCTGATCACCCCAAACTCTGAGCTTTTAAACTGTGTTTCCTGCCAGTGGCTATGATTGGCCACAATTACAGGTATGGGGGGAAACTCAGGTGGGCATGACTCATACCTTCGCTATTTAAAGATCTTGCAATTAGGCAGTGCCCACCTACGCCCAGCCCTGAAAAGATCAATGGGGTGTCAATGGCCATCTAGTTTAGTTTAAGGGGGCCATCTGGTTGAGATGAAGGGGCCATCTGCTCCCCTTAACATGCTTAACTGTTGGCCCGGGAGGGGCGGCCATCAAATTAACTTAATGAGCAATGGACACCCTAGACCCAGACAGCATCACATGGCCTGTCCAGGGAGCAACTTGGATGCTGCCAGGTAAGGGGGAAGGGCCCGGGGGAGGGGGGGGTTGGGGTTGGGGAAGTGACCTGGCAGGAATTCTGGGAAAGGGGCCTGTGGGTATTAGGGAGCTGGCAGGGAAGGGGTCAGGGAATCAGCAGGTCAGGGAAGAGGGCCAGGGAGCCGGTAGGTGGGTGATTGGGGTTTGGGGAGTGCGGGATTCAGCGGGTAAGGGAAGGAGGCTGGGGAGCCACTGGATGGGTGGGTCAGGAAAGAGGCTGGGGGTTAGGGAGTCAGCAAATCACGGAAGCAGGCTGGAGTTGGGGAGCCAGCAGGCGGGCAGGCTGGGGAAAGGTCCTGGGGGTCAGAGAGTCATGGGATTTACAGGGTGACTACACATTTCAGAGGTCAAAAGTAGCAAATTATTTTTTTTGCTTATGCTTGGGAGGTGAATGACTCATGAAATGATTTTATTTTTCTGGATCCCCCCCCCCCCGCTTTGTTCTTGTTTCGCTGCTTCCATCCTAAGAACGACAATACTGGCCTGGATGGAGACTGTGTCTCCTCTATTACAGATCCAAGGACTTGTGCACATTTCCCAGTTGTTCTAGAGACCAAAATGTGAATTATTTAAAATGCGTCTTATTGCACAGTGCTTATTCACCCTGTATGTATGTTCCACAGACTCACTCACTATTTGTAGGAAGCCACTACAAACTTCTTCCTAAACCGTCGAATAAAGGGGGGTCTTTAAAAATACTCCTACTTTGGGGATGACCAAGTACAACAGATATTTCTTAGTAGTTTAGATTTTGTCTTTTTATTGTCCTGATCTCTCTTTAAAATCTGGGTTTGCTTTATTATACTGAGTAAGGTGCACAGTGCCCTACTGAGAGCAACTTGTATTTTAGAGGCTAAGATACAGGGCTGGCTCAAGGGGTTGTGGTGCCCTGAGCCAGCTTTTGCTTCTGCATGCCTGAAGTAGGGTGGCGCAGAACCTGGCCTCCACTCTGGGCCAGCTTGCCCTGCACCATGGCAGGGTACAGCTAGCCCAGGGGTGGAGCAGGCCAGCCCAGAGGCCAGGCTCTACTCTCCTGCCCCTCCCCTGGGCCAGCTTTTCCACCCTAGGAGTGGTGAGGGCCAGCCTGGAGGTGGGGTGAGGGAGTGGATTCCACCCCATGGGCTGGCCTGCTCCACCCCTGGGGGTGGAGTGGCTGGTTCAGGGGAGGGGCAGGAGCACAGAGTCCGATTTCTGGACCAGCCCACCCCCTGCATATGCCCCCAGCTGGTGCCACAATGGCTCATCACTAGAGCTGGCTGTGCTAAGACAAGATGGTCACAGAATCATAAAACTGGAAGGGACTGTGAGAGGTCCCATGACCATGATCATACAAACATAGAACTGGAAGGGACCATGAGAGGTCACTGAGTCCAGTCCTTTGCATTCATGCCAGGATCAAGTACCATCTGAGGTTGGAGAGGGCAGCATGTGAGGCCAGGATTGGGACCATGGGGTGCATGCCAGAGGCCACTCCCCCCCACAGTGTCCTCTTTTTGGGAAGTTCAAATATTGCAACCCTAAATTTCCACTCCCCAAAGGAATATTAATTTTGTTTTTTCAAGATTCATTAAACACTTCTAACTGAAAAATCATTAGTTTCCTGATGATAAGATAACTGCAGAGTGAAAGGAAAAGCAGATTTGAGAGGGAGAAGGAAAAAGGTATTTTGGAAGCTGTGAGAAAACTATGACAGTATCAGAGGTGGATGCCCCTAACTTGTCTCCAAGAGCAAACTGGAAACAATCAGGCTGGATCTGAATAGGCACTTGGAATGGTTAGTGCATTACAAAAAGTAATTGTCCCTATTCACACATTCTCACCTTCTAATCAACTGGTGTGAATGGGCCTCATCTACCCTAACTGAATTGACTTTGCTAACACTTGCCCTCCTTTTGTCCTGGCATCTGTATACGTACCTCTCAACTTTAGTTTCCACTTCATCCATCTGACAGAGTGACTGGATTGAAGCTCCCAAAAGGTTGTGTCTGAAGAAATTTGTTAGTCTTCAAGGTGCCACAGGAATCTCGTTTTTGCTGTACACAGACCAACACTGCTACCTCTGTGGAAATACTGATCACTGGTACCCTCCCTGGCAGCATGGTCAGCTCCTATGCTGACCTGCAACTGGGTAGACTGTCTGGGGTTAAAAATAAATTCTGGCTCTCAGGAAGACTGGATCTCCTGCTCGCTTGTCTGCCAGTCTCCTCCTACTCCTCTTCCTCATCCAAAACCACCTCCTCATTGTTGCCTAAAAAGGCCCTGGAGGTATCCAGGGAGGTACCCACCCAATTGGTGGGGGTAGTGGTGGAGTTACTAGACAGGGCAAGTCCACACTGCCTGCCTTTTTCTGTGCCAATTGAATGGAGATATGTAAGTTACCTAAACAACTTGTGTATCTGCATTCAGCTGCCCTAGTCCTGGCATATCCACTGCACTGAATCAAAGGGAGGGGGCATCGCTTCCCACCAGCACTACCCAGCTGCTGGGGTGGTACTGCAGGGTCAAACTCCCTGATCAGCTGAGCAGGTCTGCACAGATGTGAGCAGTCAATTAGGAAGTTTGAACTGATGGCAGCAAGTGAAGACCTGCCCACAGAATACAATGCAGCTTCTTATAGAAGCAGCATGTCTGTGGTGCAGAACCAGAATGATGGCTCGCTTCCCTCGTCTTCTGGTATACCTGCCTAAGGTCTTTGAGCTTCACAAGGCACAGCTGTGTGTCTGCAGTGCAGCTCTTCTCCCATGTGACCTTTTCACAGATGTCTACATTTCTACAGCTGTGTGGGACCTCTGCCTGCACACTCTTCTCCCCACAGACAGGTGAGAGCTGCCACCTCCTGTGTGTTCCAGGCTGGAGTGTTTTGGGGGGCATTGAGTCACCATGATCAGCTTCACTGGCAAGCTTTTCACACTGATGAATGAGATAATGGAAATTCAGAAGTTTCTGTGGCTTTAACGGGGGAAGGGCTTCAAATCTCATGTGTGTGACTGCAGTGCAGAGGAACTGAAAATGATGTCTGGAGGTAGAGCATTGTGGGACACCTTCTGGAGGCTACTTCAGTTGACTTACACCACACTGCCTCTTTGTTAACTCATCAGCATCTAATTAAGCACTATGCCTCTTATGGAGGTGGAAAACTAACTTTTGAATGGTGCCTCTGCTCTGCTTGTGGCTGTAGCCACCAGCAGCTGAGCGTCCCTGCAGCCACAGCAGAAGTTTGCACTGCTGCCAGGTGCTGCAGTGGATTGGCCTTGTCTCCAAGTGGGTGTACCTGAGCCCACCCATGACTGATTCACTGAGCAGCTCTGTATGGCAGGACTAATTTTAAAGCCTGAACTCCAATTTAGAAGTGGTCCACTCCTGTAGAAACCTTTTAGTGTGTGACTGGTGGCACCATTGCCAGTCCTGTCTCAAAGACAGCAACTCTACCCTGGAGCCCATGAAGGCGCACTGATGAAAGGAGGTATAAGAATGCAAAGAATTTTTTTTAAATTGAAAACCAGGGTGGAGGCAAGGGGAACTATGGAGTTCAGTGTTACTTGTAGGGAAAGGTCAAATGGTTTTCCTGGCCTTTTTCATACCTTCAGGAATTAGAGCAAACATGGGACTTTGTTAACACTGGCTGGACCAAGGAAGTATAAACTGCACCTTCATGGGCTCCAGGTAATCACTTGTCCTGAACATCCTGATCAAAACATACCTGGGGTTTGGAACTAAATCCCAGAGCTGTAACACCAGTTTTTGCCAGCCGGGGCACGTTCCAACGGGAATGTGCCCCTTTCCATTAGCGGAGCTTTAAGCCGGTGCCACAAAGCCGCCCCTTTAATAGCATGGCTCCATTAAGCTGCTCTGCACTGCGCATGGCTTTGCCCCATCAGCCCCGTCATAGTTATGGCTCTGCTGAATCCTACCTCATTAACCTATGACAGGAGGAAACATTTTTCTTTTAACCTGCAGTTCTCCACTGGTGCCAGTAGAGGCTATTCCTATCAAACAGTTACCTTTGAAGATGATTATGTATCTAATGTACTAAAGAGTGACTGGTCTAAATGTAAAACATACTTTGCTAGACTCTTTGGCTTGTACTGGACTGCTACAGGGTTATGCTCACACCTGCCACACTAAATGCACAAAATATTGCAAAAAAAGAATGGAGTACTTTTATAATTTTGGCCAGTCTTGCGACAGGCAGGAACAAACAATATCATGAGAGTGTTTCTAGTAGTAGTCTGCCACAATTTCAAAGCTGTACTAAGTCAATGTTCAGCTGTAAATTTTTGAAAGAACAGCTATAACATTATGCTCAGTTACGAGCATTTCAGAATTACAACTGCCAATCCTCAGGTCTGTGTAACAGGTTTTTACCATGCTGGGTTTGCAGTTTTGTTCACTATAAAAAAATTCTTCCAGCACTCCTGCCTGCAGCTGCTGGCATGTTGGGTGCAGGATGGTTATCTAGGTCCCCCTTACCATCTGGAGAAGTGCCCTCCAGTGCTAATGGCTCAGAGGGTGTCATTCAAACCAGGCCTGAAATAAAGTGCAGGTCAGAAAACAAATGTTGGATTCCCCAGCTTGTTTGTTTGGATTCAGTGTGTGGTATTAAGCAGGTCACTTCCTCTGTGCTATAATTCCCCAGCTGTGATGTGAAGGAGCAAAGTAATATTCCCATAAGAGGGACTGGGTGGGGGAGACAGTCATATATGACAGTAACATGCTCAGGTAGATGGCTCCCACATCACTGTACTAAATGCGTAAGCAAATAACTTTTTTCTAGATAATACTCTTCATATATGTACACTATTTTGTATGGCTATTCCAACATAGCTTTAACTGCTAAGGATTTTTTTAAAAAGCTAAGAGCTACACTTAATGGCAGCATTTAAGATTGGCTGTTAGGTGTTCACAGCATATTATGAGTGGTGCATTGTTGTTAGCAAGCCCAGAGGTGTCCCCAGTAGAAAGCCACAAAAATGCTAAAGCATAATAAGAGACAACATATGTTGATTATAATCAAAATTGAGAAGGCCAAATTTTCATACATGATAGATGGCAGCAAGGGGTTATAAATGCATGCTCACAAAGGGAACTGCTCAAGGCTTTCCTGGTTCCAAAAAAAAAAAAAAAAAAAAATCAAACAAATTTTAATATGAAACTCCTTTTTTCTGGAAAAATTCAAAAATTATTATTTTGAATTAGAATTTTCATTTTCATTGTTTTCAAAAAAAATGAAGCTCTTTGACATGATTTTGCCTTTCCCCTTCTTCACCACCTTTTCCAAAGAATGAACAAAATAACCAATGTCTTATTTTGTTTCAGTTTGTGGTGGATTGGAGCTGGGGGTTTCCCATTTACTTTTTTCCACACAAAACTCTTAAAAATGTTTTCCGCTTTGGAAAAGTTGCTAAGTAGCAAACTTTTATTTTTCTCAATAACTGTTCCTAAGCTAAGGAAGTTTTGAGAAGTTACAGTGAAAAAAAAAGGAAACAAATTAAGAGGAAGAAAAACTGAAACGGGAAAAATCCTGGACATCATTTAATTTATTGCACTCTGAGGGGAAAAAAGGGGGAGGACAAAAATTTCACATTTTTTTCATTTTCCAAAATCAGAACAAAAATTTCAATTCAAAATTTCTCATTGAAAAATTGAATAGGTTAGTCAAATGATATTTTCCTATGGGGAAAAATGGGTTTCATCAAACCCCTCTTTTGAATGGAAAAAAACCACCTGGCCCCTTTCACCTACAAATACAGACACTTTGCAAAGGTGAAAGCAGTGCTTTCTTTCAGTAGTGGAGTTTTAGGGGACAAACAAGGTCAAATTTTGCAATACCTAGATGACTACTAACTTGCATAACTTCATGGAGAGTGGGGTTCATCTGCTTCTGAACTTCTAGTGGTTCATGAACTTCCACCAGAGTTCATCCTAAATTCCAAGTTAGTTAATGAGCATGAGATGACATCTGCAAAATTCCTGCAACAGTAGGTGCAGAATATTGGTCACCTTTCTCCTAAACTTAAATGTCCTGACACAGATAAAAATGTAGAACTTTGTACTAAGATAAACTAGGAGAACCTGTGAAACCTTTTGTTAAAGTTATTTAATATTAGTTTTGGAAACCAGGCAAGAAAGTGAGACATGGTGCCAGTTAATGACTATTATTGGCCTAAATCCTCAGCTGGTGAATTAGCACATTCCATTAAAGTCAGTTCCCATAGCTGAGTCAGATCTTCCAGTGGAGGATCTGGCCCCATATTTCAAAACCTGGGAGAGCACTGACATAATATTGCTAACAGTCAACTGGATTATGCCATGATCAGGAAACAACAAATGGGCTGAGAAACACTAGGATGGTTCATTTGTGCTGTGACATCACCTTTCTTAGGTGCAGCAGATCTAATAGGGACATGGCCTAGCAGATTTAGAGGCATTCAAAGATCCACATAATTTCTGTGTGCATTTGCTAGGAGGCTCAATTTCTATATACAACTCCTCAGGTAAGCCTCCAACCTGGCAACAGAGGTCTCACAACTTCTAACCGGTGGTTGCTTAAAATAAGGGGGGGGGGGTGCCCTTGAAGGGGGGTATCATAGCTACATAGGCCATTTGTCCATTTTTGAGGGGGACAATCCTACTGAGACTAAATGAGCCATAAATTTGTCCTGTGTTGGAGTGAAGATACCATTTTGAAGGGTGCACTATTCTCTCCCCACCAGAATGACTTTGCATTTCCATTGAGGAAGAGGATAGGGCAGATCTATGCCATTTCTGGAAGTACCAAGATGGCTGGCATTATGGGGAATGCAGCATGGCCACCCTATTCACAGAGCAGAGGTGGAACCAGTGTAACAATGAAAACCTTCTCTGTTATCATCCACTTCACAATCCCTCCAGGTTTCAAGGAGAATTGTGTTTTCTCATCAAGTTCTGCCTGCTCCCTGCCTAGTCATACCAACTGTTAGTTCCAGGGAACTCCAGGCCTAGGATGCATTTGCAGAAGGTTTTACATGGGATCAGAAGAACTGGCTTCTTTCTTAATCGTTTCAGAGAATTCCCCATTTGTATTCATTATTCAGGCTAGGCACAGAAGAACCAGATGTAAGCCAGGTTAAGAGGCTGGGCATTTCTCATGCTTAACAGCCAAAAGAACGGCAACAGATCTGAGGCCCCGAATACTGCATTCTGGTGCATTCCCCCTTACTTTAACCCCTGCTTCTTAGGGCAGAGTATGGGGCTTTTGGAACTTGGGGTTTGCAGACTCAGAATGGATGGTTTCGGAAGGAAAGAAGACGTCCCCTCCAAAGGGCAGGTCAAGGACCGCCTGCTGTGCGGTGGGGGGCACCCTAGCTTCCCTAAGCCAGGCTACTCGGCAGATAGTCACAGCCAAGGCCATAGTGCGGACAGCTGTATCCACCGCGTCTCGGGAGATTAATCTACCCTCCTCTAGAAATGCATTGTACTCCACTTTGGCCTCTGGTGGGAGCAAGCATCGGAATTTTGTGACCGACTCCCACACGTCCAGCAAATACCTGCTGGTTAGGGCCTGATTATTCGCCACCCTGCATTGGAAGGCTGAGGAGGAGTAGACCTTATGGCCCAGGAGATCTAATTCCCTGGCTTCCCTAGAAGCCAGGAGGGGGTCACTAGAAGGCTCACCCAGGCCTAGTGCCATTTGCACCAAGTCTCTAGGAGGGACTGGGTAATCAGCGAGGGAAGGGTTGTCCGACTTGGGAACCTGATACTTAAAGCTCGCCGTGTCCGAGACTAGGGCAGTAGAACTTGGACTCTGCCACTAGGAAGATGTTAGGTCCCAGACACTCAGGTGGAGCGGGACTGTCAGTGGCTCTGCTGAGGCAAAGGCCGGCCCAAACAGTGTGTCTGGAGGGCTGCACCTCCATCCCTAGATGGGCCATAGCACAGCGCAATAAATCAAAGTGCGCCGACAGGTTGCCAGTATAGGAGCCCAGTGCCGGAGACAGGGCGGTACTGGGTGTTCATCGTGGGTAAGAAGGGGTCTCCTGGGGGGAACCATTCTTGTGGGCGAAAATGGAAAAGTGATGGCGCCAAGGTGCGGCACTGGGGTCGCTTAAAGCCCCTCAATGGTCCCTCCTCCCTGCTTGAAGCGGGGGAAAGACTTTGAGATTCTATGGGCGGTACCAGCAACGGTAAAGTAATATGTTGCTGTGGGGATGGCCCTACAGTACCGGGGCCCAATGGAGTAGAAGATGGAGGACTATATGGTGAGGGGGAGCGAGGATGCCCACAATGGATGCAGGCCTTGGAAATAAAGGCAGGCTTGCCCCTTCTAACTGGGGTCAGGGAAGGTGGTGTGGGGAGTAGGAAGAGAGCCCAAGTGGCCTCCACTGCCTCCGGAGTTGACGGCACCAGGAGTGACTCTGAGCAGGCCCACGGCAAGTCCCTGCCTGGGAAAGGGAAGGGGGGCTGCCTGGTTGAGAGGGCTCTCGCCCCGTCGGTGCTGGGCTGTACTGAGCCTGTGGTACCAAAAGTGACTGTGGCTGGTGCTGGGGTGAGCTCAGCACCAGTGACGCCGGGCTGTAGTGGGCCTGCAGAGCTGGAGATGGAGGTGATTGGTGCTAGGGTGAGCCAGGCACTGGCGGCACTGGACTGTGCCAGGGTTGCAGTGCTGGGAGCGACCTCGAATGGTGCCGAGGCTCTGGGTTGGTGCTGAGGTGCTGGAGTCGGCACTGAGTTTGTCCAGTGATGGCCACTGGTGGCACGGTGCTGTGTCGGCTCTGGTGCCAAGCTAGGTCTTGGCACCGGGCAGGAACCCAAAGCCTCAGGTGGAGAGTGCCAAGCCTGTTCAGAGGCTAGGGCATGGCACCTTTGTTCCCTCTCCTTGGTTGTCCAAGGTTTAAAGGACAGACACAGGGAACAGGCTGAGACCAGGTGGTCTTTGCCTAGGCATCGGAGGCACTTCCTGTGGGGATCGTCCTGAGGGAAGGCCTTGCCACACTTGGAGCAGGGTTTTAACCCTGGCATGTTAGGCGATAGTTTGCGATGTTCTGGCCCGATGGTGGAAGACTCCTGCGGTGGAACTATGTCCATGAAGAGGTGCTCCCAGTCAGGTGAAAAGCTCATAGAAGGAGGACAGGCTGCTTGCGTTCACAAGGAGCGGACGTTCCAGATCCGACGTGCAAAGCGGAAGAAATGAAACTGGGGAGGGGTTGGGAGGTGGCCATATATATAGCCACTGGGTGGCGTGGGAGTTGGTGGCCACCTGCTTTCTTCTGACAGGCTAGGCCAAAAGTTTTCCGACCAATCCAGCGCTCTGGCACGGAGACACCTATTACTGAATACATCCAAGCAGCGCTAGAAGAAGAAGTCTAAAATACACTTTGTCCTTTTAAGATTTGTCTGTTCATATATACTTCCTGTAAGGGTCAGATTCTCAGCTAGTGTAAATTTGGTTTTCTCAGTCAAAGTCGGGAGAGCAGTGTTGATTTATAGCAGCTGAGGATTTGGCTGTTGGCTTTATTTAAAAAAAATAAACTTCATAGATATGGGTATGTGACAAGTAGTATAGAGATTCCACTACAGCTAATCAGAAGCTGACTTTACAAGCATAAGCCTGGATCAGTGTGGACCTGTTACTGATTTCTCAGGTTCAGCCAAGAAATCATTAGTTGCATTTTGAGCTCCTTCCTTGCCAAAACAGGAGCTTTCCGATTTTATCACATATTCCTTTGTTCTTGCTGTCAGACATTTTAATGCTTTTTTTCTGTCTTTTCAAGTATAATTGACTGAATTTGTCTCTGCTCATCTCTCTAACACTTATTTATTTTAAACTTGTGAATAGACTACAGTAAGCTGATGAAGGTTACAATCTGTTTCTCCTTTCTGTATTTTCATTTGTGTGTGATTATCTTATAATGTGACCTTTTAGGATTGATTTAGGTGACTCCTGGTAAACTTTTAGTGACTCTGCCCTCTTTGGTTTTGTGTTGTCAGAGTTTAACTTTCCCTGTTATTATAGGCACACTTTGACAGTATTAATCTCTGTGCTGCTTATTCATAAAAATAAATCAATTAAAATGAGTAAGTAAGCAAATTAAAATAAAATGTTGAAAGGCATAAAAAAAATCTGAAAGCTTTCTAAGGTCAGCCCACAGGTATTCAAATGAAGAAGTACCATCCATTCTGAGTCTGCAAACCCCAAGTTCTAAAAGCCCCATACTTTGCCCTAAGAAGCAGGGGTTAAAGTAAGGGAGAATGCACCAGAATGCAGTATTCAGGGCCCCCTAAAAATAGATACAGAAGCTAGAACACAGAGTTCTGCAAGCCCTGTTCTACTTTAAGTCCAGCCAGCAGAGAGCCATTGCAGCTGGGAATTTGTAAATCTCCCCTGCAGGGCAGGAGCAGCTTGTGGCTGGGAAGCAGCTCACAGCCAGTCAGCCAGCATACAAACAGCAAAGGTAAGCCCTCGGCTTGGCTGTGGGAAGCCCCACGCTGGGGTTGTGGGAATGGGTTGGGGGGGGCACTAACCTCTGGGATGGGGGGTGCAGAGCTGCTAGAGGACAGGGAATGCTGCGTGTGTGTGTGTGTGTAGTTGGGGATGTGTTACTGTAGCTGAGTGTGTGTGTGTGTAGTGGGGGGGTGGATATGTAGGTGTGTGTGTGTGTGAGTAGCTGGGGTGAATGGGAGTGGATGTGTAGCTGGGGGTGGGTGAGTTTGTAGATGGATGTGTGGGTGCAGATGGGGGTGGGTGGGTATGGATTTGTAGCTGGATGTTGGCGGGTGGGTGTGTAACTGGGGGTGGGTGGCTGTGGGTATGTAGCTGGAGGTGTATGCCTGGGTGTGTGTGTATTTGAGGGGTGGATGGAGTGAAGCGATAACTGATGCATGTGGTACTCAGAAGTGGTCACAAATGCTTACCTGGAAAGAGGGCAGTAGTTGGGGGGGTGGCAAGTGTTTGTGGGTCCGGAACTCTGAGGGTCCCCCAGAAATTTAGGGGGGTTACAGGGCCCCCCAAATTATACTTTAACCCCTGAGTAGCTGAGGGGTGAAGGGGGCCCGCAGTGGCACGAGGGGGGCCCGTACCAGGGAGGGGGGATGCCAATTTAGGAGGGTTCTGGGGCCCACCAAATTATACTTTAACCCCTGCTAAGAAGGTGATATGCTGAAAATCCAAGAAGATGCATCTCTTAGGAGCATGATTTAAAGCCCATTGAAGTCAATGGAAAGAGTCTCAGTGACGCCAATGGGATTTTGCATCAAATCCTGAAAGACTATTGAGTGTGAAACAAGAAAAAAGGTTAGAAAAGTTTAGAGAAACACATTGGAACCAAATTCCAGAGGAGTAGGTATGTTAGTCTGTATACAGCCAAAAAAAACAAACAAACAAAAAAAAAACCTAGAGTCCTGTGGCACTTTAAAAAATAACAAATTTCGTTGGGCATAAGTTTTTGTGGGCTGCAGCCCACTTTACCAGTAGGTTGCAGCTCACAAAACTTATGCCTGAAGAAATTTGCTAGTCTTCAAGATGCCACAGGACTCATTTTTATTGGCCCCAAAGAGGCTGGTTAAGTAACAAATCAGATCAGTATTATAAAGTATTTCAGGTGTGCAGTGTTTTAGCTGTTTTGGTCCCAGAATATTAGAGATGGAAGGTGTGCGAAATAATAAATTTTATTGCCCCATCTGGTGGTGAAAAAGAGAAGCTTCTGAAAGCTCTTCTTCAGATCTGGGAAAGGTACTTATGCTAAACAATCTGTTCTAATTTATATTTAGATGCTACCAGTGTTGGGTGGTTTTTGTTTGTTTGTTTGTTTTTTGGGTTTGTTTTTGTTTATGGTTTTTTTGTTTGTTTGGTTTTTGGTTTTTTTTGTGAAGGTATGTGGTGTTACAGAGAGTTGGCACCTTTTTTGCTGGCCGCGCTGCCCAGCTGGGGAAGCAGGGTCATCAAGGAAAAGGAGAGTGCCACTGGAAAAAGAGGGGTTGCACAGGAAGAAGTATTTTTCAAATTTATTATCGAGATATGAATACCAGCACTTTTTTTTTTTCTTTTTTAACAAGCAAAGCACTGGATGTGACACTCTGAATACATTCCCCAGACTTCAGGAAGAGTTCTGTATAACCTTGAAAGCTTGTCTCTCTCACAAACAGAAGGTGGGCCAATAAAAGACATTACTTCTCCCACATGGTCTTTATCAAATTCTCTATAAAGTACTTTGGTAACTTCACCAGAGAAGAAAGGGCTTCTGGCAATAGAATACATTTGCTGCTGCTGTGTTGTTGTGTGTTAGCTCTGTGTTCTTGAGGAATCAGAGCATAGTATCCAGCCTGTGCCTCCCTCCCCCCATCCCCCAACCTCTGCTTGAACTGAAAACCAAAAACAGTAGGAAAGGGGAGACATCCTTATCTACCCATATCCAAAAGCCATCAGCACAGTAAATGGAGCTTCATTTGCATTGACTATGGAGAGCCAGGCTGCAAAGCAAGAACTGCACTGAACCCTGGGATTGAAGAAGCAGGAGCCACACTGAACTCTGGGATTGAAAAAGCAGGGAAGCATTGCCTCATGGGGGATCTCACACCAAAACGAACAAACTCAGCAATTATCAGACTATTCTGGTCACAGACATGATAATGTCTGCCTGACTGTATTGTGAGCTTCCCTGAACCATAACACCCAGCCAGGAATGTGTATTGACCATGTAAACAAGTCCTTATAAAAAACCTTTACCCACATCCAGTAGTGTACTGTGTGTCCTGTGCAAGTCCTGATTGGATCCTGTCTGAATCCTGTGGGAGTCTGGATTGAGTCCTGATGCTTGGATATAAAGCTGTATCATTTCCACTGGGATTTGGCTTTTCTTCCTTGCTGATTGCTGTGGGAGCTTTGTTTCCATCCAGCCTCTGACCCTGATCTCCACAACCTGGAAACCGTTCTGCTACACAGAGTGGTGAGACGCCCCCCCCCCCCCCAACTTCTCTCTCTCTCTCTCTCTCTCCAACCTCTCTCCCTCTCTGTTAATTATGACTCTCTCTCTAGGCCTGATACAGTAGAATCTAGGTAATATTGTAGCTAGGTGTTTTTCTTTCCTTGTATGTTTATCAATGCTGTAACTGGGTATTTTGAGGTATTCTTCTCTCCTTTGTAATTATTAGTGCAAGTTTTAGATACTTAGCAATAAAATGCCTTTTGTTATCAAACCAGTTTCCAGGCCCTTCTAAGACGTCATTTGTGGTCTTGGTTTCTTTATATCGCTTTGCAGCAACGCTTCTATTACCTAGCCAAAGATCCCTGTGATGCCCACAATCCTGTAAGGTTTGCTCATTGATAGGGATAGTAGCCTGATTGACTCCAGGGGCATATAAGGGTGACAGCTGACAAGTGCTGTTTTGACCCAGCCTGATTGAGTCCAGGGGCATATAAGGGTAGCAGCTGAGAAGTGCTGCGTGACCCAACCTACTGAATTCGGGGACACATAAGGGGTCAGCAGAGAGTGCTGATAGAGCCGGTCCACTCAGACGCACCTTTATAGAAACACAAGTCTCACAAGCAGCACACTAATAGAAGTACCATCTTCCCCATAGAGAAAGCAACCCTAATAAATGAGCATACCCCGAGTTGGTGGGCAAAGTTGGTAACAGTATGTCAGAATTCCTCTACTGTTCTACAAATTTCATAGGAGCAAGCAAAGATTATTCAAAGTTTTAAAAAATCCTGTGGAACAAACAAACCTCAGAAGAATTGTCTGGTAAAGGAAACATAAGGGATAAAAATGTGATCTTAACTGAATTTTGCTCATATGTGTATCTCTAAAAATCCACTATTCCAGGTCATCTTCCAACTCATATTGACATTTGACTTTCAGAGTGATCTACAAAGTAATAGTGCTTTGCATGAATAGTCTATGATGGGAAACACATGAGGAATATGACAAACAATGTTATGGTGCTGAGAACTGAATAAAAATCAGAAGAGATTCAAAGGTAGTTTTGGTTGTTTTTTTTTAAATCCATTTTGTTAAACAGAAGTTTAGGCTTGAAACCATACATATGAAACCAGAACTATATTTCAGGAGGAATATAATTCAGTTTTAAATTTTTTTGAAAACAGATTTATTTTTTTCCTCCTGGATATGCTTAGATAAATCTTCAAATTCTAGTTACTCACATTTAATTCATGTCATTTGTCAATGTTTGATGTGAAGAGCAAAAAAGAACAACATACCTTGGACAGAGCTGTTCTCTCACCACAGTTTATGCCTCCAATGAAGACCATGTCGGGCGTCACTGGTCTGGGATTCTCAAACACGAAGTCATTCCTCATCAGCCAAATGGATGAAGAATTCAGAAGGTCCATCATTGTCACATCTCTTTGCAGAATCTTGGAGGCGAAGCTTATAGCTTGTGCATACAAACCATTGCAATAGTAGAATTCTACAGAGTCAACTAACACATTCATCAATTGTTGGGAAAATGTCATGTGGTCTGAATACACTATAAAAATTCCTGGGATATAGGAGAGGGGTTCCGGACATTGATTTGCCTTGTAATATAAATTACATGGGAATCCTTGCATGAAGATCACAAATGGGAGTGAAAAATAATTAGCAACCAGTGCTCCACAAAAAGAAATAGGATCTGTGAAGAGCGCTTCAAAGTCGTTTTCTTTCAGATATTGCATCAGTTCCCTATGACTAGACAAAGCCTTACAATGAGCAAATATCAGAGATGAAAGATGATATGTAAGTGTAATGATTTGATATAATATTTAATGGAAATGGTTGTCCCTGTAGGTGAGAATTGACAAAGGTCTGCATAACTCCATCTAGCTCTTCCTTTGTGAAAGATACTGGATACGTTTTCACTGTATAGTTGCTTGATACTCCCAACTGCCAACTTACTTCTGGCATAACCACCAATACTTCATGTCCTCTCTGAGTGAGCTTTTCCACCACTGGCCGCATGTTGAGCCAGTGGCTTCCATCCATGGGCACAACCAACAACTTCCCACCTTCTGAAAAGCCAGACACCATCAGGAGCAGTGTCCATGCAGCAAGCTGATAGAGGAGCAGATGGGCATGCATCATCTTCCTGAGAGAGCTGAAAAGCTTATTCTGTAAGAGAAAACAAGTCTCAGGAGCAAATGCAAAGAGTTACATAACTGTTGGCTTCTGCCAGGTTCTCAGTGCCTGCTAGTAAATGACTGATAGATCTAATTGGTTTCCAGAGACTGCTGATCACATGCATTTTTAAAGCTCTTAGAGGTGGGGTCATTGCTGAATAAGAAAAAGATCTGGGGCAGAGGCCAAAGCCCCACCCCCCACCCCAAGCCCCACCCCCAAATCCCACATGTCTGAAACATGCTGAGCTGGATGCATTTATATACCCGAAACAATTTAATAGTAATAGAGTTAATTTAAACAGTATAACCAATCTGCTGCACATGCCTACCTGCTGGACACTTCCTGGTGGTGGTACTGGGGAATTAGTCTTAACTGGTCCCTGCCAGGTGCTCAGTGCTCCAACTCTTCCATGCTGAACTCTGGTCCTAAGTCCATTTTTAGGACATTAGCCCTCTGGCAAAGTCCTCTAAGTCCACCCCTTCTGGGGTGAGGTTCCGTTCGAGGGTTGCAGACATGAATTAAAGTCAACTAAAATTAAAGACAAGTCAATTAGTCACTAATTAAAGTCAACTTGAGGGTTGCAGGCACTAATTAAAGTCAATAACTAGTGAGCTTCCTCACGTCTGGCTGTCTGGGAGAGGGTCCAAGGCCCACCCTCTTCTCTGGGCCCCAGTTTCCCTCAATTGTGGCACTGTCTACCACCTCCCATCAGTCTCTCAGTCTGCTTCCCTGACAGCCTCCAGTCACGCACATACACCGTTAATGCTGTGGAATTCAGCTGCTGTTCCTGACACCCTCAGCTCTAGATCGCTGCTCCAGCTACTGTCGTCTGCCTCTGGTCTGTTGTCCTGGAATCCAGGCCACAAACCTAGAGGCCTAGGTGTCACAATTCTTACAGCGGGCAGCATTACAGTCGAGTTAACTGTAGCATAGCCCTCTCAAAGGATGTCTCATCCCTCTTTTGCTACACAGTGATGCACTATGAATATATACACCAATGAGCAGATGGCAGCTCTACCTATCTTCTGCATGAGGAAAGCCACAGACAAGACTTGGTCTCTAGTGAAGCGTAATGTCCCCAGTCCAGGGATTTGCATGTTGGCTTGTTGGTTGCTGATCCTAATGCAGGTGATGATCCATGATGATATCCATTGGGATGACACCGACTGGCTCCTCTTCTGGTTGATGATGGCCACAAAGAGCTAGGTCGATTGGTCCACTTGATGTAGAAGGCCAGGGGTTGTCTGACACTCAGCATGTACAATCTCCATTCCTCCTCTCTCACCCATGTTTTAGAAAAAATCACAGAGAAAAACATGTTTGTTATAATGCATGGGTGGCCAAATTTAGGGAACAAGAGCCACACAAGTTGATTATTAAACCTTTGTGAGCTGCACTGAGGCATACAGCCATTTACTTTTACCTACTCCAAAATTACTAAGTTAAAATTCATTGCACATTTCAATCTTATCATAAAAAGAGGGTAAATATTGATTCTACCAATGTCAGATTCTAATAATTACTAAAGGTTACTGTGAAAACTAGGCCTACAGTAAAAATGCTGCTGCTTTCTTGCCATCCCGCACTTCTCCCCGCTGTCCCTGACCATGCCCTCACTTTCCTTCCATCTCTGACCGTGCTGCCACTTCTTCCCACTGTCTCCAACCATGCTGCTGCTTCTTCCCACCGTGCTCTTCTGTGAGCCACACTTTTTCTTTCAAGAGCCACATGTGGCTCATGTGCCACCGTTTGGCCATGCCTGTATAATGAAATGGAGACAACTTTTGGCAGGAAAACTTGGTGCAGCGTCAACTGATCTCCGAGACCCTCCTGGCCACGGTGATAGCCACCAGGAAGGATACCTTCCAACTGAAGGGGTTAGCATGAGTCAGCAAACTCCATTTTGGATCCTGAGACACCATTTCAGGGACCCAGGGCAGTCACATCTCACCTGTCCTCACCATCTCCGGGTTAGTCACATGGGCCCAGAAGCATCAGATGAGGTGATGCACCATATTAGGAAATAACCCTTCCCTGCCCAGGTGAGGTGACCAGCCATATAAGGTATACAGCCCCCGACCCTGAATTATGATTGGCTCTGTGCCTGCCTTACCCCTTTTCTGTAGACTGTACTATAAAACCCACTGTATTGTACCCCTCTGGGAGCTAGCTCCACGAGATCTCTGTAAGGTAATAAAGCATATATGCATTTGTGACCTCCTCTGTCTTTGTGTGTCTTGGGACCACTTGGACCGACTCGGGGACTACCAGAGCTTTGTGCTCTAACAATTGGGGGCTCATCCAGGATTCCAAGGCGAGAGCTGCGAGAAGCCAAACACCCACAGCCGGCAAACAGTCCTGTTTTGGGACCACCGGGTCTTTTGCTTCTCCTGGCTGGTAGCTAAGGGTCCCAGCTGGAAAAAACTGATTTCCCAAGCAGAGGACGTCACTGGGGAACAGGTAAGACAGGGTGAGCCTGACTGGCAAATAGCCCTTGAACCTGAGAAGGGGGATTTTTTGTTGTTGGGGTTCTGAGCAAGAGGGGGTGAGCTGACGAGCGAGAGCCCCTGAGCCGAACCTGGGGGATTTTTATTGAGGTTCCATGCAAGAGAGGGTGAGTCGACGGACAAGAGCCCTTGAGCCTGAACCTGGGGGGTGGGGAAGATTGTTTTCGAACTTCGAGTAAGAGGGGGTGAGCTGACGGGCGAGAGCCCCTGAACTTGAAAGTCTGTATCACGATCTCATTATGGGTTAGGGGGAAACTAAGGTAATTCCAGACAGTCCGCTGGACTGGACTTTGAAACATTGGAAGGAATTGGGAGGGAAGGGACTGAACAAGAAAAAGGCTGCTAAGCTGTGTATTCTTGAGTGGCCAAGCTGTACTCGTAGAAATTCTGCTTTGCAATGGCCCCCTATGGGCACTTTCGATATGAACAAGGTGATTTATCTTGGGGAAATATTGTTAAATTTGTTCCCAGAACATTTGAATTATTTTTATGTCTGGTATGAGGCTCTGTCTAAGCATTTGCCACCTGCTATCAGGGAGGACAATAGTAGTTTGTCTGTGGAGGGACAGTCCACCTCCAGTACATTGTTTCAGAAGCAAACAAAAGGTATCTCTCACAATCTGGCTGTGGAGGGGGTTGTTGGTCCTGACCCTAACCCAGCTCCGGGAGGGGGATTCCTGATCTCCAGTACAGGAGCATCAGAAACAGCAGGCACTGGGTGTGTTACTCTTAGCAAAACCCAGAAGGCAACCCCACCTGCCAGCGAGAACTCTGTGAAGGGAGAATCTGCCTCAAATACATTGTCTCAGTCTCTCCTGGCTGAGGGAAAAAGCTTTCCAGCAGGAGATCAGGCTTCTGATGCCTATTGTGATCAAATTCCTGTAGTAGAAAGATGTAAAAGTAGCCTGAGGGAATCATCTCAGCAGGGATCCCTGTCTGTAGCCCCTTCTACCAGTCTGTGTGCTGAGGAAGGTGAAAACAATTCTGATTGCCAAAGTGTTTTACATGAAAATGAATTTACTGACTTGGTTTTTCAAACATCTAGTGCTGCAAATACCTTGGAAAAGTTTCCTGCATTTAATCTGTGTTTTGAAAAGACAATGGTAACAAAATCCAATTGCATTCATGAAGCTAAACCTGTAAGTGAACAGATAGTGTCTCAGGCTACAGATAATGTCTCAAATATGCAAAGGGGAACAGAGCAGCTTTTACTCCTAAATGCTTTGAAAGTTTCACGCAGTCTCCTTGTCACTTCAGGTACAACTGGGAATATGGGGAATGCAACTTTGGGAACTGAATATCAGCATCCTATTTGTAAGATGCTAACTGAAGTGTTTGGTGTAACTCTCAGACAGAGTCCAGACTTGAAATTGTCCATGAGTAAAAATCTGAAAATTCCTATGCAAGCTAGTGTCTGGTTTCTTGCAATTTACCTAACTGATTGGGGTGGGAAAATTTACCCACCGGACTTACAGCTGCTGGCAAGGGAGACACACAGACACCGAGAATGGATCATGTTACCAGAGAGTCCAGGCTTTCTGGTCAAGGCAAAGGGTTAAATTAACCTTGGAAACAGATTGCCAGAACAAAGGGTGTAATATAAACACATAAGCACCCATCTATCAAGACAATTTATTACTGATATCCGCTTAAGTGGTAACAATTAAATGTAACAACTATACAATCTTTGTACTTAACAGTAATGGCTGTAAACTCTTGGTAAAAGTTTTGTAAATGTATTAAAATAGCAATTGGGTAAACTAAGGCAGGCAGCCTCATGCTTTTCATGGTATAATTTTACAAGTTTTTGCAGGTTTTGCCTCTGCATTACATAGTTCCTAAACCTCCAACAGTTTTTCTTTTATTATTTTTTGTTTTATTGTAACCCATGTGCCTAAATAGGTGCAATCTCTTTTAGGGATCCTTATGGCTGGGTTACGTTGCTGGGCAGATTTTGCAGCCCAGAAACCAGAAACTTCTGGTAAGAGGGTGGGGGAGCACACTGAGCATGCTCCACAAGTTTTATTGTTGAGCTGGAAGTGCATACCCAGGGAGAAGCCTGAGAAGAGAAGCCTGGAGAGGAGCAAACAGAGAGCTGCAGAGGACATTGGCTAAGGGACTCAGTGAAAGGAGCTGAGCAGGAGTGGACTGCAGGATGTTTTCTCCCAGCTTTCGACTGCTTTGCAGGGGAGTTGTCTGCAGTGGAACAGAGAGTTGGATGGCCAGTGACTTGATTGCATGGTGCTGGCTGCACAGGAGGAGGAAAGGACTGCATGGCATCTGCCTGAAGATTCCTGCAGCTAGAGAGGATGAGGATTGCTTTTGTTCTGCATTCAAGCCCCAAGGACTTAAAAGACTGCAATTGAGATAAGGGTGACTCCACCTGAACTTTGGGACTCTTGGGTTTCTTACTGTTCTGTTTAAATGTATTATGGTTCCTTAGGATAAGGTGTGTTTAGATAGTTAATAAAGTTCATTGTATGTTTATGCTGAGTGATAGTTTAATGAGGGATGGGAACTCTGAGCAGTCTTCGCTGTGAGTCCTTTTGACAACTGGATCCTGGCTCTCCAGTTGCTTTCATCAGGGGTTTTCTCTGTGAGGCACTGGAGAGGGGCAATTGAGTGAATTTGAGCCCACCCTAGCAGGTTACATTATCATTTGGGTTTTTTTTCCTTTTATTATTATTTTTAGTTTGGTTTTTAATAACAGGTTTTTTCTCTTATTATTTTTGTTTCAGTTTTTGGTTTTTCATAACATTTTTTTCTTTTGTTATTTTTGTTTTATTCTTTCATTTTTGATAACACTTTTTCCTTTTGTTATTATTTTTGCTTTGGTTTTTGCTTTTTTGCACCAACTGTTTTTTTATTATTAGTTTTCTTTTCGTTTTTTGTAACCATTCCACATATTTTATTTTGTTATTTTTTGCTTTGGTTTTTGGTGTTTAATAACACACTTTATGTAACAGCATGTATGGCTTCCCAATTAACAGCCTGCCAGCAATATACTTTCTTTAGCTTTGTGTTGGCCTATAATCCAATCCTTTAGTATTTTGCAAATTTCTAGTACCCCCATATTTGTTAGCTTGTTATTTTATCCTATTGTAATTGTGTTGTGGTATTTTTTTCTTATTCTTTTTGCTTTGTTTCAAGATTTAAGTTCCTCCATTGCCCAGGGGTGGAGTGCAGGACAAACGGAAGACTTTGTGAGGGTATAGTAATAGTGGGCAATGGAGGCCTTAAGTAAACTAAGCTTCTGTACACCTAGGCTCAGCCCAGGTTTTCCCATTGGACTTTTTCCAGCCTCCATTTACAGCTGGTGCACGCAGTATGTTTTGCAGGCGAAAAACATGATCCCTGAACAATAAACAGTGATCTGTCAGCAAACCCCACCACTGGATGTTCCACTCCACAAGGATGAGAAGTAGATGACAGGCACCCCTGTCAAGGCTTTTTCCCCACTCTGACACTCTGAGTGCAGAAGGTGGGGGCCCGCAACAGGCCAGAAAAGCCACTGGCCTTAAAGCCTGCTCTTAAAAGTCTCCAAGGCCTCCAATTCCTGGCCTTGGAGTGGTATCGCTGCCACCACCCAAATGCAAAAAAACCTCTTGAGACCCAGGAAGGCGCACTTGGGAATTCCTCCCTGTGAGGTACTGGCAATCCTCTTTATTCCTCCTTCAGGAAAGTGACTGGACCCCAGCTGCAATATGAGCTGGAACTGGAACAGGGTTCCCTCTAGTAGCTGCCTGTGCAGTCTAAGGCACGGGCACCCAAACCTCTTGCCTCTCAGGACACAGAACCAGAACTTACTTAAAAGGTAAACTCTTAATCAAAAAGAACAGATAATAAACACAGAGAGTTGCTTCTCTGGGAATTAACTTAGGTAGTTACAGGGTAGTGGGATGGGGGTTGGGTTACATGTGCTTAGCACAGAGAAATCCAAAAAACAAGCCAAAAACAAAGAAAATACCCTGACCATGTCTAAGTAAACATTCCCTGTTCTACCCACGCCTGGTCAGTAACAAATTTAACTTATCTTTGGTAAGGATGTTGCTGGATTCTTCCTCAGGCCCCTCTGGCCTACTCCTGATCCTTCCAGGAGCTCTGCTACATCCAAACAGGCCCAGGCCAGGCTGCTGTTACCATTCAAAAAGCTGTGCTTCATTCCTATTGGCTGTCCTGGGACTCTCTGACCAGAGTGTTAACCCCTTCCTCCCCAAGGGTTATTACAACCCCTCTGCTGAGGGAGGGGCTAACCAACACTCCCCCAATACCGGAGTAGAAGAAGGACCTGTAGCACCTGGCAGGTTAACCAACGCAATGGAACCCCTGACATTTACTGGAACTCTTTTGATGTTTGCAGCTGCACAAAGGGGGGTGCAGGGTGGATGGACCACACCACTGCCATCTCCCCCTCCCTTTTGGCTTTAATTGTTCCCTTATAGTAGAATACTCTTTTGAATATGCTCCACTTTTCTTACCCCGGGAGTGGTTCATGATTTGTGGTAATTTTTCATTTTCTTATATCCCGGCCAATTCCACTGGAGGGCCTTGCGCCTTTGGCAGGCTTACATCTCTCTATGCCCTCCCACAACTGGAGCACCAATTTCTTCTGGAAAGACACAGGCGGTCGCTCCCCACTGATTGTGATAGCTGGATTGATCTCCTTTCCCATTCTGAAGTTATTGCTTTAGCTATTTCCCTAGTAGCAACCCCTGTCCTGGCTGAAGCCACTTATTTAGACCTACGAAAGATTACATGTGCTTTAGATAAATCTGTTAATCTAACCTCCCACATGATTGCTGCCCTTAACAATGAACAAGCCCAGCTCCGCCAGGCGGTACTACAGAACCGTCTCGCTCTGGACTATTTACTCCTTAAAACTGGACATGGATGCCATGAATTTGAGGGGCTGTGTTGTTTCAATCTCTCTGATAAGTCCCAGGCTATTAAAGCAAGCCTGAAGGACCTCCGCAGAGTGCAGCAAGGTCTAACTGAGCACATCGAACAACACTGGTGGGACTGGCTCACTTCCTGGCTGCCGTCCGCCGCTTGGCTCCGCATCTTGCTCTTTTCTCTCCTTGGCATTGTATTTTTCCTGGTGGGTGGCTTATGCCTCCTCCAGTGCTGCTGTGGTCTCTTTCAGGAGATGGTCAGCACCTTGTGGAGGGGCGTGAGCCCTCACCACTGCAAACTTAGGTACCTCACCCATGCCAATGGATAACAGGGCACCCCCTTCTTTGAACTGACCTCCCTAGGTCACGGGACCTCCTATGTGGAGGCCCCATGAAAGGGGGGATTGAAGGGGTTAGCATGAGTCAGCAAACTCCATTTTGGGTCCTGAGACACCATTTCAGGGACCCAGGGTAGTCACATCTCACCTGTCCTCACCATCTCCGGGTTAGTCACATGGGCCCAGAAGCATCAGATGAGGTGATGCACCATATTAGGAAATAACCCTTCCCTGCCCAGGTGAGGTGACCAGCCATATAAGGTATACAGCCCCCGACCCTGAATTATGATTGGCTCTGTGCCTGCCTTACCCCTTTTCTGTAGACTGTACATTAAAATTCACTGTATTGTACCCCTCTGGGAGCTAGCTCCACGAGATCTCTGTAAGGTAATAAAGCATATATGCATTTGTGACCTCCTCTGTCTTTGTGTGTCTTGGGACCACTTGGACCGACTCGGGGACTACCAGAGCTTTGTGCTCTAACACAACACAGAACCAATAGTAAGCATGTAGCTAAAGATTAAATGATGTTCCTGTTACTGTAGTGAGGACTCAACTAAGGTACCACAGGGGTGCTGTGTTATGCACCTGTGGGTAGAGCCTCCCTCTTCCCTCCCTTTTGGTATCTAGAGACCAGGTTGTAAAAAAACAGATGTTTCACCCTTTGGCTGATGGAAAGCCGATATGGCCACCAAATAGACAGAGCAGTGAGGACTAGGCCCTGGAGCATCACATGCATCAGGTACTCCCCGACTGGCTGTGTGGGCAAGGATCCTAGAGATATACCCTGGACCTGGGCCAGAATAGTAAAACACTGCCACGTGGCAACGTATACAACCTGTGTGGAAGGCTTTCTGTTGCACAGCAAAATGTGTTGGATTTGCATCGAGCAGGTTCTCTCTTTCACACTCAGTCCATGGAGCCTCCATCCTGTCAGGTGCAAGAAGTCCAGGTTTGGATGCAGCAGCTGCCCATTCCCCCTGGGTCAGAGTCTCATCAGTAGTTCTCACGTTGGTCCATCAAAGGTCACACAGCATACTGTAACAGTGCTGGCAAGCCATACTAGCATGATAAAAATGATGTCCTTTTGATCTTCAACACTACCCTGTGTATCAGGAACAGCAATGGGAAAACATACACAGGGGGTCTTGGCTACTTCATCAGTAAAGTGTCTGATAGAGAGCTCCTCCCATGTACCCAGAGAGGGCAGCAAAGTGAACGCATGCAGTTCCATTGGTCTGCAGAAAGATCAACATGGGAAAGACATTTCCAGGTGCAGCAACCATTCATGCTCCACTGATAACTTTCTTCTGAGGTAGTTCAACTCATTGTTTCTCACCTCAGTCCTGGTAGCTTTCCAGTCACTGTGCACAGAGGTACATGCCCATGTAATTGGGAATGGACATGAGCAACAACTTTTTCAGTCACTTTTTAAACCATGTTTTGTAGAAACTTGAAAAGGGTTTCTACTTCTTTTCAGAAAGTATCAGCATGTACCTCCTTTTATGCATATTAGCGAAGCGGTCAGTGACTGCATCCACTGGTATGGAATTCAGGGCAGTTTTTTCAATTGAAAGCACTACAAGATGCTGAATTCTCTTTTGTCCCATTGTGCTTCTCAGCCAGGTATGCAGACATCTCAAAGCGCTGAATGATCTTTCGCAACTGCAACTGCTCACTGGCATACTTAGTGCAACCTGTATCACTTTCTTTAAAGTTGGAAAGCAGATAGATGCGTACCAACTGTTAGACCCTGTCAGGTTGAGATTGTTGCCACTGTCTTGCTTGTGAGTTAAGTAATTTTTAGCAACAGCAACTTCTTCTGGTTTCAGTTCTATTCTGTAGTGCTTTGCCAGTGTATTTAAGTCCCCTAAGGAAAGAAAGTTTTGTGAGAGCAGATTGCATGCCTGAATTCCCATCATTAGCTCTGCTTTGACGCTAGAGAACCTCTGGTCAAGTTCAGAAAGGATAAAAAAAAATTCATCTTGAAATGGTCAGGTGTAGTGATATCCTCATTTACAGTAGGTACATATTCAACAATGAAATCATCCATACATTTTTGCTTTCTCCTTTGTAGAACTTTTTCTTTGATATGAATGTCATTGTTCACACACAGCGCCCTGGCTTTCTCATATAGTTCTTTTGCCTTTTCATTTGTTCTCATGTCCTGTAAAGTTCTGCATAATGCTTTTTTGACATCTATTGCTGTTGCCAAATCAACGTTTTCTTTTTGGAGCAACTTATGGAAGCCCTCTGTGGTGCTTAGAGGAGACTGGAACATAAAAAAGCAGTACACTGTAGGCAACTTATAGGCTATGTCCACACACAGCTTGTTATTTTAAAATAAGTTATTTTGAAATGAGTAATTTTGAAATAAAGTCCTTATTTTGAAACAAGTTAAATCAAAATAAGAAAATGTTAAATCGAAATAAGGGAAAAGCTCCAGGCGAAATAGCATGTCCAAACACAGGACTTGCTATTTCATTTTAGGGGAAGGGCACTATGGGAGGTGTGGCAACATGTTGCCAACCAATCCTATAAAGCTGGTACCGACCTCACTTCCCTGTTCATTCTGGCTAGCAGGACACTGTGAGACACAGACATGGACACTGCCTAGCTATCGCCGTGCTGCGAATAGACCTTCTGCCCGTCTGCAGAGTGTCCTGCTGCTGTGGGACACTCTGCTTGCAGACCCCAATGGTGCCCAGCCTGTGCCCCAGGCTATCATCCATCTGGGCCACAGAACAGACCTAGTTCCCCTGCCCCCTTCTGTGCTTCACCAGGTCTGGGCCTGGGACACCAGCACAGACTGGTGGGAGCGGGTAGTGCTCGGAACCTGGGATGACGAGCAGTGGCAGAGGAACTTCCGCATGAGCAGGGGCAGCTTCAACCACCTCGTAGCAGAACTTGCCCCGCTCCTGTGTCGAAGGGACACCAGCATGAGACCTGCTATCCCTGTCAACAAAAGAGTGGCCATTGCTCTGTGGAAGATGGCCACTCCCGAGTCGTACAGGTCCATGGCGCACCTGTTCAGAATCGGGAGGTCCACCACTGGGAACGTGCTGTTAGAGGTCACCAGGGCCATCAACAGGATCCTGCTGCAACACCTGATCACTCAAGGGGAGCTGCAGGACACCATTGCCAGCACGGCCACTCTGGGATTTCCCCAATTGTGCAGCAATACTGGAAGCCATGTACATCCCTGTGCAAGCCCTGGAGCACCGAGTCCCGGAATTGCAAGGGGTACTACTCTGTTATCCTGCAGGCCCTTGTGGACCACTGGGGCATCTTTCAAAACTGTTACGTGGGAGGGCGAGGGAGGGCCCATGATGCCAGGGTCCTCTGTAACTCTACCCTGTACTGGGGCATGGAGGCGGGCACCCTCTCCCCCCCCCCCAACGTCAATGTCAGGGGAGTAGAGGTGCCTGTCCTCATTGTCGCCCTTCCCCGGGCCCCTCGATCCCTGCCGGCAGCTTTTCAACCACGGTGTAAGCTGCTGCTGCCAGGTGGTCAAGCGGGCATTTAGCCAGCTGAAGGCACACTGGAGGTGCCTCCTTACGCACCTCCACTTCAATGTTCCCTCTAAGCTGATGATGCAGCTGAGCAACTTATGGATGCAGCTGAGCAAGTTCCCTTCCAGTGCCCCAACCCCATGCCGGACCCCTTCCCTGCTGCCCCTTGGCTCCCTGAATGCATCCATAACTTGCTCAGTTGTATCATCAGCTTAGAGGGACCATTGCTCCTGATTAGAGATTTTTCCAGGCTACACTAATCCTTTCCTTACATTGTGGATCACTTAGAAAGATGCCGCCAAAGAGACCTTGTTTTGCCTTCAGCCCAGAGACCTGAGTCATAATTAGAGCCACAGCTAAGGTACCACACAGCTCTTTCTAAGCAAGCACTTTTATTTGTAGCATGAAAGCATTATAGAGGAAACATTAAAAATAATAGACTCTATGCTCATGCTAGTAAGGATACTAGGAATCACCCTGGCTCCAACAAGGGCTCTGACAGGTAAACTGTCTTTCACATCCCACAAAGTGGTTTTTCAATAGTCAAAATTTGTAACAGCTTGCTCTTAGAACAAGCACATTCATGAATCCAAGGCACTCCTTTATCCAGTTTTGTGTGTTTGGTCTCAGAGAGCACAAATATAATAATCAGCCAGAAGCATTAAAATTAAGTGTCTATCAGGGGATCTACATGCAAAACAAATTTTGGTGCTTTAGAAATCACACTCCCACGGTATGGTACTCTTGTGTGCAGGGCTTAAAGTAAGGGGGAAGGCACCAGAACACAGTTCTGATGCCCCCTATTTTTAGTCTGGCAGTGTTCTGGTGCCCCTAAAAAGAGTGGAACTGTAGGCATTCCAAGCCAGTGGTCGGTCGCGAGGGCGCCTTCTACAGGCGGTGAAGGGGAGTTAGCTGGGGTGCGCCCTCCCGCCAACCGGCGGAATGTCTCTGTAGGCTCCCACGAAGTCCTGTGGAGCCCGGCCCCCAGGCGGGGCGGGCACTTACAAAGTCGGAAGCCCCGGCCCCCAGGCAGGGCGGGCACTTACAAAGTCGGAAGCCCCGGCCCCCAGGCAGGGCGGGCACTTACAAAGTCTGAGCGGTTCGGGGTTCCCGTAGGGCTTCCTCTGGCTAAGATCCACGGGAGGAGAGTTGGGGGAAGGGAGACGCAGGCCCACCCGCTCCACTGCGTCTCAGCCCAGGGCCCTATACCGGGGCAGGGCGGCCTACCACAGGGTCAGCAGGACAGCCTCCGAAACACGCTGCCTGGGACCACGGCCCACCGTCCTGCCCTCCCTGGGCTACTTCCTCAACCCCATCCTGCCCTCCTGCCTGGGGCACCTATGTCCACAGAGGGTAGCTGTCTTCAGGGTCCTCTTCATAGCAGGCCCGTGGGACCCCAGCAAACCCCTCCGCATCCATGGGCGGCAGGTCGGGATACTCCGATGGCTCCTCGGCCAGGGGCAGCTCCTCCAGGTCCTGGGGCCTATACAGGATTGGCGTCTCCTCTTCAGCCAAGGGTAGCTCCTCCAGGTCGCAGGGGCCTGGGGCAGGGGCCAGTTCCTCTTCTATGGAGGACAGCTCCTCTAAGTCACAGGTCTGGCAAGGGGTTAGGCCTTCCGCTTCCCTGCCTCCCTGGGTCGGGCCCAAGTGGGGAGGCTGCAATGGGGCCTGCCCGCCCCAGTTGGCTGGCCCTGGGCCCCACAACCCACAACCCACCTCTGTTCCTGTTGCCTTCCTTTCCTGCTGCTGCTGCTGCTCCTGCTCCTGCTCCTGCTGCTGGCTGGCCTTCCTCCCACCCACTCCCCTGCTCTGTGGGGAGTGGGGGGAGAGCTTCAGAAGAACTTCATTACTACCACCACCACAAGGAGAAGACCATCTCTCCAGCCAGCCAGTCCCTGCTGCTCCCGAGCCTGCTGCTTCTCCACCAGAAGCCACCAACACTGAGGGGAGGCCTCAAGAACTAAGACTTTGCTGTTTGCAGCTAGGGGTGAGCTTCCTAGAGACTGAGAACTTGATATTGCCACCTCCTCCCCGCAGCTGCTGCCCCCCTGGCCTCCCCTCTCTCCAAGAGAGCAGCAGGCTCCCCAGACCTTTACAATACCTTGAGACTATTTGAGCAGCAGGGGCCATAGAACCTCCCACCAGCAGTAGCAGTTCCCCCTTTCCCCATTACCTAGTACCCTCCCTGGTTTTTTCTTCCCTACCCCCAGTGGCTGGAGGGCTTCCCACCCCTCCTTTTTTTGCTCTCCAGCTGGTTCAGTGTCCCTTTCCATTACACAACCCCCCCCCCACACACAGTTCCCCATCCCTTGAGTTTGTTCTAGTTTCCCCCCTGCCCTGCCCTAGTTTTGAAAGTTTGTTTGGTTCCCCTGCCCCACCCTATTCTCTCCACTGCCTTTCCACCCCACCCCTAGTGCCTATGAGCCCCACCCTTGGAATCCCCCTCACAAACAGAGTAGGCCAGACCCTATGACTCCTTAACTTTTTGTTTTTTTCCCCTGAGCACTGCACCCCCTGTGAATGTAGTTACCCCTTTCACCCAGTGCAGCTGGAGGAGCCGGCCCTTTAATTTTTAAAGTTCCCTATCCCTCTTTCCTTGGTGCCCTCCTCCCTTGCCTGCAGCCTAGCAGGGAGGAGTGGTCTGCTGCCCCTTATTCCTTAATAGTCCACCCCCCCTCCTATTGTTTGTCTCTTCCCTCCCCCCTTTTCATGCCCTCCTCCCCAGCCTGCTGCTTAGCGAGGAGGAGTGGTATCCCCTGGTCCCCCCTTCTCCCTTTCTTCCTTGCCTTGTCTAACCATCCCAGGTTTCCCTTCCTCTAGAAGTATGGATCCCTCCCCAGCCCCCCCTGAACCCCTCCCTCAGCCTGCTCCCCAGTCTACCTCTGTGGCTGCTCCCTTGACCGTGGCTGCTGCCCCTACCACATCTGGCAACCCCAGTGGGGCACCTGCACTAGGGAGTGCAGCTGCGACCTCCACTGCTGCTGCCACCACTTCCTCGGCTGCCAAAAAAGGCAAGGGGAAAAAGGCGAGCAAGGGCCCTGTTGCTCCCGCGACCCCACCATCAGCCGCGGCCCCTTCTTCTCCTGCTGTTCCCTCCACCAGTTCTGGGGGTCCCTCTGCCCCCAGATCGTACGCTCAGGTGACTGCCACCCCTCCACCCACCGCCATACCATCTGCCCGCACCGCCTCCTCGAATAACATCTCAGGGGGCCGGGGCCCCTTCCCCTCCTTGACCAGGAGGCACAGTGTCTGCTGCCTCCTGGTGGCTGCCTCGCCCTACGTAGAAACCTACGTGCGGGCAATGGTGAGGGTGGTGGGGCCCTCGGCCATTGTGGTGGCCTCGAAGATATATGGTAAGATAGTGTTCTTCCTCGCATCAGAGGCCGCCACACAGGAGGCGGTTGTTAGGGGCCTGGCGGTGGGGGGTGTCCACGTTCCGGTGGAACCCTTGGAGGACCTGGGCGTGCGGGTGGTCCTCACCTCTGTCCCTCCCTTCCTCCCCAATGCTGCCCTCCTTCCCCTCCTTTCCACCCTGGGGAAGCCGGTATCTGTCATCAGCCCTCTCCCACTGGGCTATAAGGACCCCGCCCTCCGTCACATTTTGTCTTTCCGCCGGCAGGTACAACTCCAACTGCCACCGGCGGGGGCATGTGATGGAGTGACTCTAGAGGGGTCCTTTTTGGTGCCCCATCAAGGGGCCCACTATAAAATCTTCTACTCCTCAGGGGAGGCTCGGTGCTTCCTCTGCAGGGCCACGGGACACGTCCGGAGGGACTGCCCCCTGGCCCGGCACGAAGAGGAAGCTACTGGGCCCCCCGAGGTGGAAACGGGCCCCGGCCACACCACCGCCGGCGACCCCAACCACCAGGCCACTAAAGCTGCCTCTCCTCCTCCATCAAAGGGAACAACTGCCACTGCCTCCTGGGACGTGGGGATAACCACCCCACTATGCCCGGAGGAGAGGCCAGGCCCCGTCGCCGCCCCCACCAAACCATCTGGGATGGGGCCCAGAGAGGAGAAGGCAGCGGCCGTGGTGGTCCCAGACATGGGAGAGGGCGCACCCCAGGGGGAAGGTTCCCGTCCCCATGATGCCCCTCCCCTGATCCTTTCCCCTGAAGAGCCTTTGCCCTTGCCGCCTATCCCTGCCTCCGCTGGTCGGCCCTCTGATACCATCCTAGAGGGCCAGACTCTCCCGCAGAGGAAGCGCAGCAAGCGGAAGAAGGCTCAGTCCCTCCCCATCACATCAGAAGGGGAGGCGGGCCCCTGAAAGTCATTATGGGGGGCTGATACCATCCAAAATAACGTTAATGATGAGCCGCTTGCTGCACCCTCTGTTGAAACCCAGCGGGAGGCGCCAGCCGAGGAGATGGACGCAGTGGAGGAGGGAAACAGCACTGCCCCCTTGCAGGAGGCCCCCGTTGATTCCCCTCCTGGGGAGGCTGCAGATGGACCCGCTACTGTCCCCCCTGAATCTGCTACGCCATCACCATCAATTGAGGCGGGGGGGGACTTAGGCTCCATCTTTGCAGAGATCGAGGCCCTGGGTCTGACCTTGGTAGCCCCAAGGGAGGACGACCCTCTGCCAGTGGGCCTCGATCTGGGTGGTGATGATCTTCCACCACCCCCTCCTATGCCCCAGACCCAGCCTGAACCCCAGCCTCTGCCTGCTGTCCCTACTTTTATTCCGGGGACACCCCCGGGCTGTTCCACCTGCCCAGCTGCTGTTGGTATTCCAACTGCGGCTGCTGAGCCTTTAGAGGCGACGGCCAGCACTGAACAGCTGGGTCCCAGGGTGTTGTCCCCAGCGGGACAGCTGCCCCTTCTCCCTCTTGTTTTCTCCCCCGTGTCTGACGCTGAGGACAGAGATAATCCATCCACTCCCATTGCTATGCCCAGCGTCGGCACGGACCCCACCACTGACTCCTCTTTAGAAAATCTTGCGCCCAGTCAAGGGGAGCCAGACCCCGGTGATCTAACCACCGGGGACCCTGTCCCAACTCCTACCCCTTCCCCTGTCTTTACCTGTGTTGTTCCTGACCCTCTCCCCACTTCTCCCTCCGATGTTACCCCAAGTCCTACCCTAATCCCGTCCCCTATTGCTGCCGCCGCTGGGATCGTGTCTTTCCCCTTTCCATCGACCGATTCCCAGGGTGCGTCATTTGTGGCTCCCTCTGTTCCCGGGGCTGCTGTCTTCCCTCCACCACCACCCTTCCTTGTGCCGGGGGCTCAGCCGGGTGACTCGGTGCCCATGACATCGGCACCGAGATGGGGCTCCGCGCCCTGTCTTTCCACCCCGGCTGGCCCTGGGGCCGTCACGGGGACCCGACCGGAGGACCTGGACCCCATGGCACTGCGGAAGGAGCTGCGTGTGTTCCTGGCAGACACTCGTGGAGCCAGGAGCCAGGTGCAGCTCGCTCTGCAGCGCTGGGGGAATTTCCATCTGGTCCTCCGGACCGTGAGGGCCATACTAAAGGAGGGCAAAGGGACCGGGAAGCGGGATGCTGCGGCCTACCAGAGGGCCCGCACTTTCCACGACTCCCTCATGACCTTCGGGATCAGTCGCGGATTGTTGCGTGGCCCGATGGGGGCTGCTGGTACTCCGGCCACTTCTGAGGATCCCCCCCAGCCCTCCTCATGGCCCCAATCATCTTTGCCACTTTTAATACCAGAGGCTGTAGGGTGGGTCTCCGCAGGACCCAGGTGCTCTCCTTCCTTCAGGAGGGGGGGTACTCTGTGGTTTTCCTGCAGGAGACCCACACGGATCCGGCCGCCGAGGCCAGCTGGCGGCTGGAGTGGGGGAACGGGGGTGTTCCTGAGTCATCTGTCCACCCACTCTAGTGGTGTGGCCACCCTGTTCTCCCCCGACCTACAGCCGGAGGTGCTGTTATGCAAAAACACTCAGGATCTTTTCAGGAGGGAAAAGGCAATGTGCCACATTTATTATAAGATGTAAAATTAATTCCTAACACACACACACATACACACACAGACCCCCCAAACACACCAGTAGATGTCCTATAGCTGATAGTTACCAGTCCTGGTTTGAGCTTGTAGCTTGGGTGCGTTGCTGGAGTTCGTGGCTCGTGGCAGCTACCTGGCCAGGGAAGCTGGGCACGAGGGGGGAGCAGAGTCTCTGTTGGGTGCCCTGATGCTCCTTGCTCCTGGATCTTATGTAGAATGGTTCCCCAAAGCCTTCTGATCTCACCCAGTCTTTTATACTGTTTTGGTTTCA
>ML682045.1:1602663-1622083 GCA_007922195.1 Podocnemis expansa
CCGCGTGACAAAAAGTCCATGGGTGCTGTTGAGTCACACTGCTCCTGTTAGCAGATGTGACTTCCAGCATGATCTTGATGGTTTGATTGAGTTTTAGTTGTTTTGTTCCTGGGGTGGATCCTTTTCACACTCTTCAGCCTTGGATGGATTTCACGCCTCATCAGGATCAATGGCAGTTTGGGACTAGTTCACACATACAGCATACACCCTTCATCCACACCTTGCTCTTAACAATTTTCCATTTACAATACAATATGGAGTCTGAAATGCTAAAGTTTTCATTTATAATATGGAGTCTGGAATGTTACAGGGATTGGGGAAAAGGTAGCTGTAGAGCCAGAGCCTTAAAGATAAATGGGTACAAATGCACATACAGTACAATCTGGGGCTGGTGGCTCAGGGGGCAAAAGTGGTGCCTCTGAAACCTCACAAACCCCCAGAGAACAGCAGTTTGAGTCCAGGCTCTCCCCAAAAGCCGCAGCTGGTTTGGCACAAAATTACCTATTATACACTACTAAGGCTAAATGAAGAGTGATATGACTGATGTAACAAAGTTGCACATAGATACAAATAAAGATTGGCAGGAGTAAAATACAAATATTGGGGTGTTACTACAAATGAGAAGTAATTAATTAGGAGACACATTGCTAATGGGAAACATAGTTACAATATATATAAAGATTGACAGGAAATAAGTTGCACCTCTGTGAAAGTGACTCAAGTGAATTAAACCATTAACCAATAAACTCTATACAGTTGTGAGTGAGCCCAAAGAATTTATGAATGAATTCATAATAATTAACACCATATCTCTACAGTGCTGGGGGTTGCCGAGGTCATGCCGGGCCGCCTGCTGCACCGCCGGGTCCATATGGACGGGCTGACGTTGAACCTGGTCAACGTCTACGCCCTGACATCGGGCCCGGAGCGAGTGCAGTTTTTCCGGCAGGCGGCCACATTCCTCAGCACTTTGGATCCTCGGGAGTGCCTGGTCCTGGGTGGGGATTTTAACACCACCCTCGAGGAGCGGGACCGCACGGGGAACGAGCTGTGCCCGGCCGCCGCAAACGTCCTCAGGGAGATAATAAACCATCACTCTGTGGTGGACGTTTGGCGCGACCACCACCCGGACGACGAGGTGACCTTCACCTATGTTCGGGTGGGGGACGATCGGTCGCGCCACTCCCGGTTGGACCGTATCTATCTGTCCCGAAGTCACCTGGCACGAGACCACTCCTCCAGCATCCGGCCAGCCCCTTTTTCGGATCACCATTTGGTGACCGTGACGGCCTCTCTCTCGGCGGAGAGGCTGGGGCCGGCCTACTGGCATTTTAATAATAGCCTGCTGGAGGATGTGGGCTTTGTGGCGTCCTTCCGGGAGTTCTGGCTGGCCTGGCGGGGGCAGAGGGCCGCCTTTCCCTCGGCGTGGCGTTGGTGGGACATGGGGAAGGTGTGTGCCCGGCTCTTCTGCCGTGACTACACTCGGGGGGCCAGCCGAAGGAGGGATGGGGCGATAGACCAGCTGGAAGGGGAGGTCTTAGAGCTTGAGAGGCACTTGGCCACCAGCCCTGAGGATCCATCCCTCTGCAGGGCGCACCAGGAGAAGCGGGAGGAACTTCGGGCCCTTGAGGATCTTCGGGCCCGGGGAGCCTTTGTTCGATCTCGCATCCGTCTCCTTCGGGAGATGGGTCACGGCTCCCCCTTCTTCTGTGCCCTGGAGAAAAGGAAGGGGGCTAAAAAGCATGTCACCTGCCTTCTGGCTTAAGACGGCACCCCCCTCATGGATCCAGTGGAGATGCGTGGAAGGGCCAGGGCCTTCTACGCTAGTCTTTTCTCCCCAGATCCGACCGAAGCCAACGCCTGCAGGGTGCTCTGGAACGAACTTCCCACGATCAGCGAGGGCGACCGGAACCGGCTGGAGCTACCTCTCACTCTGGCCGAGTTCTCGGAAGCCCTATGTCTCATGCCCACCAACAAATCCCCGGGCATGGACGGGCTGACCGTGGAGTTCTACCGCGCGTTCTGGGACGTCCTCGGCCCGGACCTCGCCATTGTCTGGGCCGAGTCCGAGGAGAGCGGAGTGCTCCTCCTTTCTTGCCGGCGGGCAGTGTTGGCCCTGCTGCCTAAGAAGGGGGACCTCCGCGACCTCTGGAATTGGTGTCCCGTCTCGCTCCTCAGCACGGACTACAAAATAGTAGCCAAGGCCATCTCGCTCCGCCTGGGGTCTGTGCTGCAGGATGTGATCCATCCAGACCAGACTTACACTGTCCCGGGCCGCTCCATTTTTAATAATCTCTATCTGGTCTGGGATCTCTTGGAGCTCGGGTGTAGGGACGGTCTGTCGTTCGCCCTTCTGGCCCTGGACCAGGAGAAGGCATTCAACAGGATGGATCACGGGTATCTCCTGGGCACCCTGCAGGCGTTTGGCTTTGGGCCCCGTTTTGTGGGGTTTCTCAGGGCACTGTACGTCTTTGCAGAGTGTCTGGTCAAGCTCAACTGGACCCTGACCGTACCGGTCAGCTTTGGGCGAGGGGTGCGTCAAGGCTGCCCACTGTCGGGCCAGCTGTACGCTCTGGCCATTGAGCTCTTCCACTGTCTCCTCCGCCAGAGGTTGACGGGGTTGGTGCTCCGTGAGCCGGAGCTGCGGCTGGTCTTGCCAGCGTACGCCAATGACGTACTCCTCGCGGTCCAGGACCCGGGCGACCTGGTGCGGCTGGAGGCTTGCCAGGCCATCTACTCGGTGGCCTCCTCCGCCCGGGTCAACTGGGTCAAGAGCTCTGGCCTGATGGTAGGGGCCGGGTGGCCGGTGAGGTCCCTCCCACCCCGCTCTTCAGGCCATCCGGTGGAGCGCGGGTCCGCTGCTCTATCTGGGCGTTTACCTTTCTGCCACCCATCCCTCCCCGGATGAGAACTGGCACGAGTTAGAGGGCAGGGTGGGTGACCGGCTCCGGAGATTGACAGGACTGCTGCAGTGCCTCTCCCTTCAGGGACAGGTGCTGGTCATCAATCAGCTCGTCCTGTCCATGCTCTGGCACCGGCTCAACACCCTGACCCCGCCCCCGGGTTTCCTGGCCAAGCTCCAGAGGACAATTCTGGAGTTCTTCTGGCCAGGACTGCACTGGGTCTCTGCAGGGGTTCTGAGCCTCCCCCTGGAGGAAGGAGGGCAGGGCCTGTGCTGTATCTACAGCCAGGTCCACACCTTCCACCTCCAGGCCCTGCAGAGACTCCTTTATGGTGCAGGTAGTCCGGCGTGGAGCCACTTGGCATGCACCTTCCTCCGCCGCTACCGAGGGCTCCGATATGACCAGTGGCTCCTTTATCTCGATCTGAGGGGTTGTCCGCAAGACCTCTCCAAGCTGCCAGCCTTCTACCATGACTTCCTCCAGACCTGGAGGCTCATTGCGGCTTCCAGGTCAGTTGTACCCACCGAGGCGGTGGACCTCCTCGCGGAGCCCCTGCTACACAATCTCCATCTCGGTGTGCAGGTGGCGGAGGCCCCCTCCGTGAGGCGGAGGTTGGTCCTGGCAGGTGTCACCAGGGTCGGAGACCTCTTGGATTATGCGTGGGGGGACTGGGTGGATCCCCATGAGCTAGACCAGCGCATGGGGCTCTCCACTCCACGTACCCCCCGACGCCTACTCCTGGAGGTGAAGGCGGCCTTGCCTCCCACTGCTCGAGCCTACCTCGAGCGGGTCCTGCGAGAGGGTACTCCCCACCCCCCTCTCAGTCCTGGCCCTTCGGAACTTCTGATCGGGCCCTGGCCCATGAGCTCCCCCGGCCATCCCCGCCCCACACCCCCAGCCGGCTGCTAGATCTGCAGCCTGTCCCATTTCGAACCACGCCCTGTAAATATCTGTACATGTTCGTGCTGCATACCATCTACTTCCTCGCCCTCGCATCCCTCCCCGATACAAAGTGGCGGGATCTCATTCCACCGGTGGAGGGCGAGGACCCCCGGTGGGTCAGTTTGTATACCACCCTCATCCCGTGGCCCGCCGGGGACATCAGCTGGCGGCTCCTGCATGGAGCCATAAGCACGGGTGTGTACCTGGCACGGTTCACCCCTCATCCCGACACCTGCTCCTTTTGCGGTGTGAGGGAGACCCTGGCGCATGTATACCTGGAGTGCGCCAGGCTGCAGCCCCTCTTCTGGCTCCTCCAGAACCTCTTATTGAGGTTCTGGCTGCACTTTTCCCCTCACTTATTCATTTACGCACTCCCTCTCTGTGGCCCCACAAAGTCGCGGGACCTCCTCGCAAACCTCCTCCTGGCCTACACTAAAGTAGCCATCTACAAGACCAGGGAAAGGAGGTTGGCTGAGGGAGGGGCCTGCGCCTGTGGGGCCTACTTCTGGTCCCTTGTTCGTGCACGTCTCCGGGCAGAGTTCCTCTGGGCGGCGTCCGCTGGCTCCCTGGACACCTTTCGGGAGCAGTGGACGCTGTCCGGGGTTCTCTGCTCGGTGTCCCCTTCTGAAACCCTCATTTTAAACCTGTGACCTTCACACCCGTTCCTGTTATTTTTTGAGTTGTCCCACAAAATTAGTTGAAACCCAGTCCTGTGCCACCTCCCCGTAGGCTGGGGGAGGGGCTTTAGAAGTGGGTGGGGTTACGCCCACCCACTACCCTGGGTTTTCAATAGGTACAGGAACACATTAGAAAGCTGTGTTCCAGGCCCTTACTAAGAATAGCAGGAGCAGCCAGAAGTGGCTCCTGCTTAAGCCCAGCCAGCAGAGAGCAGAGGCAGCCTGGGAGTGTGTGAATCTCCCCCTAAAGGGTGGAGCAGCTTTTGTCAGCCAGTCTGCAAACAGTGGAGGTAAGGGCTTCGGGGGGGGAGTTGCTGGGGGGTTTGTGTGTGTCTGTGTGTGTGTTTGGGGGTGGCTGTATGTATACGTGTGTGTGTGTGTGTGTGTGTGTCTGTCTGTCTGGGGCTGGCTTTGTGTGTGTGTCTGTCTGACTGGGGCCGGGTATTGGGGGGCCCACCTGTGGGGGGGGGGGGAGCACCCATGCAGGACGGTTCCAGGGCACACCAAATTATACTTTAACCCCTGGTTATGTGTAGACAAGCTATTAGATATAAGTAACTGTGGGGGAAATCCCCAAATATGAAGGCCCGTTCCCAGCTGAGACTCAAATAACCAGAGAATGAGGTGTGGTTCAGAATTTATTATTCAGCTGAATAATAAAAGGAACTGCATCAGAGGGAAGCAAAGAGAACCTCGCCTCTCTGAGCAAGAACCTCCAGTATAGAGGTTACTGGTCACATATACCTTCTAACATGCAAAATACAATATACATAATGCAACAAGCTCATGCATAATACAACAAGTTACATCATGCCTAAAATCCATACAGGTATTACTACTTTTAATATGCAGGTTACATAATTAGATTATACTTAATAGGCAGCATATAGTTAAAAAAACAACAAGCAGTTGTGTGGCACTTTAAGACTAACAGATTTATTTTTTGCATGAGCTTTCGTGGGAGAAGATCCCACTTCCTCAGATGCTTCGAAGATGGGTGAACTTACAGAAAGGAATGAAACTAAATGCAAGGGGGTGTAAAACATAGGATCAGGTCATAAAGTAACAGCAAATCAGAGCAGTTTACAGGCTTAAAGAATGGGAAGCCTGAAGTCAAATTACCCTTTGTAATGTGAAAAGAACCCATAATCTCGATTGAGTCCTGCTTTCACACAATTTAGTTTGCATATTAATTCGAGTTCAGCTGTTTCTCTTTGGAGTCTTGATGTCCCAGGTACATCTCTAACGACAGTCGTTAACAAATCCATCATCGAGTGATTAGGAAGATGGAAGTGCTCAGCAACTGGTTTCTTTGTTCTTTGATTTCTGATATCAGCTCTGTGCTCATTCAATCTCTTACGGAGCGATCGTCCTGTTTGTCCAATATATAAGGTGTTGGGGCATTTCTTGCACATGATGGCATAGACCACATTAGTAGACGAGCAGGTAAATGAGCCTTTGCTGGAGTAGCAGGCTTGATTAGGACCTATGATGGTGTTTGTTGTGTAGATATGTGGGCAGACTTGGCAGCGTGGTTTTTTGCAAGGGTGTGTGCCTGCTTCAATGTTCTTGTTGTTAGATCTGTAGTTGCTGGTGAGTATCTGTTTAAGATTAGGGGGCTGCCTATAGGCAAGGAGTGGTCTGTCTCCTAATGCTTGAGAGAGAGAGGGATCATCTTTTAGAATAGGCTGTAGGTCCTTAATGATCTTTTGCAGAGGTCTGACTTGAGGATTGTATGTGGTGACTAGTGGTGTTCTATTGCTTTCTTTCTTGGGTCTCTCCTGTAGTAGATGACTTTGGGGAACCCGTCTAGCTCTGTCAATTTGTTTTCTTACTTCCCCAGCTGGGTACTGTAGTTTCAAGAATGCGTGATAGAGATCCTCAAGATGTCTGTCTCTGTCTGAGGGATCAGAGCAGATGCGGTTATATCTTAGGGCTTGGCTATAGACAATGGATCGTGTGGTGTGTTTAGGATGGAAGCTCGAAGGATGTAGGTAACTATACCGATCAGTAGGTTTTCAGTATAGGGTGGTGGTGATACGTCTATCCCTGATTTGTACTGTAGTGTCAAGAAAGTGGATCTCCTGTGTGGAGTGTTCCAGGCTCAATTTGATGGTGTCATGGAAATTATTGAAATCTCTGTGAAAATCTTCAAGAGCATCCCTGCCGTGTGTCCAGATGATGAAGATGTCATCGATGTAGCACAGGTAAAGAAGAGGTGTCTTGGGATGAGACTTGAGGAAACGTTGTTCTAAGTCGCCCATAAAGATGTTGGCATATTGTGGGGCCATGCGGGTGCCCATAGCAGTGCCACTGATTTGGAGATATAAATGATCCTCAAATCTGAAGTGGTTGTGGGTGAGTACAAAGTCGCAAAGCTCAGTCACGAGCTGCGCTTTGTCATCATCTGGGATGGTTCTTCTAATAGCTTGTAATCCATCCTTGTGTGGGATGTTGGTGTAAAGAGCTTCTACATCCATAGTGGCCAGAATGGTGTTTTCTGGAAGTTCTCCAATGGACTGTATTTTCCTCCGGAAGTCCGTGGTGTCTTGAAGATAGCTGGGGATGTTGATAACATAGGTTCTGAGGAGGGAGTCCACATAGCCAGATAGGCCGGCAGTAAGAGTGCCAATGCCTGAGATGATGGGGCGTCCAGGGTTTCCTTTTTTATGGACTTTGGGTAGTAGATAGAACATCCCTGGCCGTGGTTCTGGTGGTGTTTCTGTCTCTATACATTCTTGTGCTGTCTTAGGGAGTTTCTTGAGGACGCCCCATCTGCAGCAGTTTGGAAAATGATTAGGTTTCCCACAGTTATGACAGCATTTGCCATAGGCAAAACACTGTTTGGGACCACACCTTGATCCACACTTGCCACAAGACTGTCTGGACTCAGTCTCCCTGATAGCAGGGCTTGGTTCCACATTGTGATTTGAACCACTCTGGCTACATGCTGTTTGTCTAAGTGCATGCACTGTCCCTTCTGGTGAATTCAGCTCTTTTACTTGTGTTTTTACCATTTCAGTGGCCCTACATATTTGAAGGGTTTCATTCAAAGAGATCTCTCCCTCTCTGAGCAGTCTTTCTCTTAACACGTTGTCTGTAATGCCACAGATGAGTCTGTCTTTGATCAGAGACTCTGCCAAGCCACCAAAGTTACAGCTTTTACTGAGTTTCCTTAATTCTATAACACATTGCTCTATGGTGTTATCCGGTTTTTGCATGCACGTAAAAAATGTATGCCTCTCAAAAGTCACATTCATTTTTGGCAAGCAATATTCCTCAGACTTAGTCAGTATAGTGTTTAAATTCATTCTTTCATCATCTTGACGTTCAAAGTTATTATATACATCCAGTGTCTCCTCCCCAACAACATGCAAAAATATAGATGATATCTGGTTTTCATCTTTGTTCTGCGCTCCAATGGCAGACAAATACAACAGAAATCACTGCTTAAACTTTAACCAGTTTTCTGCAACATTACCAGACATTTGGAGAGGTTATGGAGCCTGTAAAACATCCATGTTTAGAGTTTACACTTACTTGCTGAAGGCTTTCTTTGTTTTCAGAGATCCCTGATGTTTTGCTGTTTTCATGTGCAAATGCAGGAATTTTCATCCAAGTCTTTTTAGTTTCCAAACTCATTCCCCATCTTCTGACAATATGTAATGATCTTGAGGGTTCATTAAAGACGATACTACTGAATGAGTAAGGAATAGAACTTTAATCATACAGACAGGTATCCAGGTGTGTACCTGGGAGCAGCCATGTTTAATCTTCTCTGGGGCATGTCCCCCAATTTACACAACAATGGCCCATGCTAGGGAGTGTCTCTAAATTCACAGCCTTCTACAAGCATATTACTACATCTGGTTTATCTGCAACCAAAACCTACCTCTGGAACTATTCTTCTGGGACTGAACAAAGGACTGAGACCCACCCAGCTGCTGCTGCTGGGTGCACACCAGAGGAGTGGGACTAATCTGCAAAGTACAGGATCTTCAAGGATTTGTCTTCTATGGACTCTAAATCATTTGTATGTATGTGAGTCACTTTGACCCTTTAACATCTCTTGTAAGTAGCTTGTTTCTGTTTATATTAAACCTTTAGTTGTAGTTACTAAAGGATTGGCCAGCAGTGTGGTATTTTGGGTAAGATCCAAGCCTATATTGTTCTGGGTGATGTGGCTGGCCCTTTGGGGTCAGGAGAACCTATTTCGTAAAGAGACCCCATGGCTAGAGGGGACCTTAGGAACTGATGTGCAGTAAGGGGGCTGCTTCTGTTTTGTTATGCTCGGTGATAACCAGAGTGGGGGAGTCAGGAGCATGTTTTGTTACTGACTGGGAGACTGGTTTAAGTACTACCCATCGGTGGTTTGGGGGGTTGACCTGTGGTTTTGCAGCTTGCCCTGATTTTGGCACATTCAGAAGGTTATCCCAGGAGGCCCGGGTCACAGTCCCCACCTAGCCACTGGGTCCTTTAAAGAAATAAGTTCTCCTGACCCCAAAGGGCCAGCCACATCACCCAGAACATTATAGGCTTGTATCTTACCCAAAATACCATGCTGCCAGCCAATCATTTAGTAACTATGACTAAAGGTTTAATGTAAAAAGAAAAGAAACAAAATATGAGAGATGTTTAAGGGTCAAAGTGGATCACATACATACAAATAATTTAAATTCCATAGGAAGCATGTCCTTGAAGAATTTGTAGTTTGCAGGTTAGTCCCATTCCTCTGGAAGACACCCAGTACCTGGATGTGTCTCAATCCTTTGTTCAGTGGCAGCAGCATAGTTCCAGAGGAGGGTGTCAGTTGCAGTTTGGAGACTGAGGACAAAATGGAGATGGGGCCACTGCTATTTATCACCTCTGGCCTCAACCATGCTCTGCAGGTTTTACAAAATTAAAATGGGGCTGACTCACATGGTTAATCTGGGTGACTGACTGAGGAGGTTTTTTTTTTTTTTCCCGGTTTCCAAAGGAGATAGATGTGTTAGTCTAGTCCAGCAAAAACAAACAAATAAACAAAAAAAAAAAAACCCCCCACACAAGGGGTCATGTGGCACTTAAAGACTAACAGATTTATTTTTGCATGAGCTTTCGTGGGAGAAAATCCCACTTCATCAGATGCTTCGAAGATGGATGAACTTACAGAATGGAAAGAAAATAAATGCAAGGGGGTGTAAAACACAGGATCGGGTCATAAAGTAACAGCAAATCCAGAGCAGTTGCATCGTCCTTTAATGGGCCATTAAGAGAACAATGGTTTTGCAGACACCTAATGTGGGTGTGCCTTAGAATCAAATAACTTGGTACACAAATAGAACAAATATATTCTAACTTCTAATACAGATGTGGCATATAATCGTTCTTAGCTAATTACAACATTTGTATTGGTACCAAACATGGCATATCACATACAGACTATTGCAAATATGAAATACTAATATGAAAAATAATAATAAACCATCCTCTAAATCCAGACAGTGTCATGCTTGCACATATATTTATATATATGATTTAATTCCTTGTTTTATTATGGTAGATATATATTAAATAAATTTTGCCTATAATGTAAGATACCTAGAAGCAATATTCTGTGTGATGAGCTAAGGCACTTTAGCACACATATATTCAGAACCTTTAGCCTGTATAGGTGATGATGCTAAAGGATATATATGTTATAACTTTTAGCCTAGATAAGTCAAGAGACAAAAAGATAGCAGGCCTACCTCAGCTCATGCCCTCAGCAGACTTATCAGGTACACCATAAGAATGTGGTATAAGATGCAATTCACCAAGGCTATGTCCACACACAAGTGCTTGTTTCGAAACAAGCCATTTCAAAATAACGCTTTATTTCTAAACGAGTTATTTCAAAATAACAAAAAGTTATTTTGAAATAAGGAAAAAAGCGGGAATCGAAATAGCACGTCCACACTGTGGATGTGCTATTTCGCTTCAGGGACAGGGCACCATGGGAGGTGTGGCAACATGGCTGCCTCCTTGGGCCATGTCAGCGGCCATGTTGGTAGCCAATCCCATAAAAGCTGGCCCCGACCTTACTTCCCTGTCCACTCAGGCTAGCAGCACGCTGCAAGTGATGGACTTCACCCGGTTGCCCAGACAGGGCCGTGCGACACCCAGCCACTCTGACCGCTTGCAGAGTGTCGTCCTCATGTGGGACACTCTGCTTGCAGAGCCAGAGGGTGACCAGTCTCTGCCCGAGGCTTACATCCACCTCCTGCGCAGGGCAGAGCTACTGCCCCTGCCCCCCTCCGTGCCTCGCCAGGTCTGGGCTCAGGAGACCAGCCCAGACTGGTGGGAGTGGGTCATGCTGTGCACCTGGGGGGATGATGACTGGAGGTGGAACTTCAGGATGACCAGGGCCAGCTTCATCCTCCTGGTCACGGAACTCGCCCCACAGCTGCACCACAGGGACACCCCCATGAGGCCTACCAGCCCCGTGGACAAAAGAGTGGCCATCGCCCTCTGGAAGATGGCCACTCTGGAGTCACACAGGTCTGTGGCGCACATCTTTGGTGACGGGAGGTCCATTACCGGGAACATCCTTGTCGAGGTTACCAGGGCCATCAACCAGGTCCTGCTGTGATGCCTGGTGAGACAAGGGGAGCTGCAGGACACCATCCCAGGCATGGCCACCCTCAGCTTCCCCAACTGTGCGGGGATCCTCGACATGATGCACATCCCCGTGTGAGCCCCAGAGCACAGGGCTGCCGAGTACCGAAATAGGAAGGTGTACCACTCCATCATTGTGCAGGCCCTTGTGGACCACTACGGCCTGTTCCAGAACTGTTATGTCGGATGGCCAGGGAGGGCCCATGACGCCAGGGTCCTCCGGAACTCTTCCCTCTACCGGGGCATGGAGGTGGGCACCTTCTTCCCCCCTCACAACATCAACCTTGGGGGAGCAGAGGTGCCCGTTCTCATCGTGGCAGATGTGGTCTACCCCCTGCGGCCATGGCTCATGCGGCTGTATGCAGGGCCCCTCGATCCCTCCCAGCAGATATTCAACCGCCACCTGACCCACTGCCACCAGGTGGTGGAGCAGGCATTTGGCTGCCTCAAGGCCCGCTGGAGGTGCCTCCTCACCCACCACCACCTCGCAGAGAGGACACTGCCCCAAGTGATTGCCGCGTGCGTGGCCCTCCACAGTTATTGTGAGCAGCGGGGTGAGCCCATTCCACCAGTATGGGAAGCTGAGGCCCAAGTCCTTGGCAGGGACTATGCGGAACCCGGACCTGTGCCCACACAAGGATATGTTTCAAACTATTTATTTAACACAACAGGGGTTGGGGCAGGGGAGGGCTGGGGAGGGTTAGGGGAAGAAGGAGTTTGGGGAGCGGGCAGCAACTTGGGAGGGGAAGGGGGTGAAAGAGTCCGGGAGGCAGAGAGTAAGTCAGGCATGGCCTGTGGGAGGGTCCGGGGTGGGTGGCATACCCTGCCCGTGCCCACAGCCGCCCTCCGTGCATCGTTGCCTCCGGGGGGGGCCCCGGTGGTGAACCCTTGGCGCAACGTGGCGGGGCCATGCTCTCCACCAGCTTGCGGATGGCGGTGGCGTGGTCGGTGATGGCTGCCGGCAGCCGCTCACTGAGGTGCTCCAGGGATGTGGCCAGCGTGTCACTGAGGCGCTCCAGGGGTGTGGCCATCCGGTTGTCCGCCACCACGACGTGGTCGAGGCTCCGGGGGGCGGTGTCCTGCCGCTGGGCCCGCTTGTGGTGCCAGGCCTGGGTGGAAGCCTCCATCCTCTCACCGACCTCCTCGAGGCTCTTGAGGAGCTTGGTGCACAACCGGGGGGCCCTCTTCCGCCGCCGGGGTGCCCTGGGGCTGGGGCATCGGGCAGGTGGTGGTGGGTGGCGAGCGGCTGGGTGACCTGCTGGAGGGAAGCAGAAAGCACAGTTGGCCCCTGCCGCCTGCTGGCCCTGTCTGTGTGCAGCCTGTCTGCAGCACACACCTCTGTCCTGACTGTCAGCAGGTCCTGGGATCCCGTGGAACATTGCCCTGGGGTAGGGCTACCGGCCCCCAAAGCCTCGAAAGGAAGCCAGGACAGTACCCCATGGAGGACATTGGAGGACACTGGGTGAAAATGTTGTCTGGCTGTGGTATTTGTCGGGGTTTAGGGGGCCCTGGAACACTTGCCTGTACAAATCAGTATTCTATGGCATTCCAGGATCCTTCAACCCCTACAGTAGAAAGACTGACAAACTCCTGTATTTTAAACTGCCTGCCAGACAGAGAATGTGAGGGTAAAAAGAAGAACAGAACAGTGAAATGGGGACCATGGTCTCCTTTTGCCAGACATCTGTGAACCGTACCCTGGAGGCACACATGCTAGTGGTGCCCAGAAGGGTGAGCTGGACTCAGCCACACCTTGCTCTAGGGGGTCTCCCAATGCTCCTTGCCAGTGGTGTGGCCTGCGTGATCTCCACCTCGCCCAAGATCCGGCTGCATCTTTAACAGCCAGCCCCTGTTCACCACCCCCAGGCACACAGGGGCCTGTGACCCCGGTGCCACCTGCCTGTGGGACCCCTGGCCGAGGTGGGGCCTCTGCACCCACCGACCCTGTGCCCTACCTGCCCTGGTGCCTGGCCCTGGACCTCCTCACTGCCCGTGACCTGCTGGACAGGCCCAGCCCTGTGTGCCTCAGTGGGAGGGGAATACTCACCCACCGGGGCTCCAGAGGCCAGGCGTGATGTCCCGGGTTTGGTGTTGGACCCAGAGGCCGAGATGGTGGTGGGCCCCTGGTCCTCTGGGGTGCTCAGCGCCTCCTGGCTACAAAGAGGTCTGAGCTGCTCAGGGTGGCCTCCGCCACTGGTGGTGCTGCAGCTGGAGGCCCCCCAACGGAGACATCAGAGGTGATCCCCAGTGCCTCCAGGCCTGACGAAGGGCTCCTCTGGATGCCTGTGTCCAGAGCCTCAGCGGGGTGATCGCTGGGCTCTGGATCCAGGAAGGAGTGGAGCTCCTTGTAGTAGGGGCAGGTGGCTGAGCTCCCTGCCCCCTGGATCTCCCGGGCCTCCTGGGTCTGGGCATGGTCCTGGTGCAGCGATTTGATTTTGCTGCTGACTTGCTCTGTTGTGCAGGGGTGGCCCGCCTCAGACATTGCTGCGGCAATATCAGTGTACATGTCCCGGTTCCGGTGCGAGGCCCAGAACCGGGACATGATGTCCAGGTGCTGCCAGATCCTGAGGAGGCAGCGAACCTCCTCAGGGGTCCAGACAGGGATCCTCCATCGGCCCCCAGCGGCAGTGCCTGCTTGGGATGCCATGGCTAAAGCAGGCTCTGGCCATGCTGCCTGACAGGCACACCCAGGCAGGAACTTCCTGTTCCCCAGGATGCTGTGAACCCTGGGAGGAAGGTCCGACAGTTATTTTGAAGCAAGCGTTGCTTCGAAATAACATGTCTGGACAACAGTTGTTTTGAAAAAACACATTTCGAAACAACCGTTGTTTCGAAACAGCATGTCCCAACGGGGTTGTTTCAAAACGGAAGGGGTTTAAGCCATTTCAAAACTATGGCTCTTGTTTCGAAACAACGGAATTCGTTGTTTCGAAATGAAAGAATGTTGTTTGGACATGCCACTTCTTATTTCGAAACAAGCTCTGTTGTTTTGAAATTAGAAGCCTGTGTGGACTTACCCCAAGGGTATATCTAAACTATGGGCTTAAGTCAATTTAAAGCCCTTTAAATCGACTTAAGCTGAGCCCTGTCTATATTTAGAAATTATTAAGTCGACTTCAGCAATTGCTTAAACTGATTTAATAACTCCTGCCCTGTAAGTCAAATTAAGCATTTAAGCTGACCATACAGGGCAGGGCCCATAACCATCACCGCCTCAGGCGTGATTGGGCTCTGGGGCCCTGATCGGGCCCTGGGTGCTTGATCTGGCTCCTGCTGTGTGGTGAGGAGCTGGGAGCCAGATCCACCTCCCAGCCCTTCTCCGCCAACAGCAGGGGCTGGCAGCCAGTTCCTGTAGAGAGAAGCTGGGAGTCCTATTTGGCTCCCAGCCCCTCTCTGTGGGTGGCAAGGGCTGGTAGCTGACTCCTGCAAGCAGGCCTGGGTGCATAGAGATGGCTCCTGCCCTGGCCACTTGCATGCAACCAGGGCAGGAGTCAGTTGCCAGCCCCCACTGCCCACAGAGAGGGGCTCTCTCTGCAGTAACTGGCCTCTACCCCTCTCTGCAGGCTGCGGGGGCTAGGAGCTGGCTTAGAGCTGGTCGATTTCACAGGCTCCAAGCTGCTTGCAACATGGCGCAAGCAGCTGGGGGCCAGATCAGGCTAGGAGCCAGCTCCTAGCCCCCACAGCCTGTGTCAAAGGGCTGGGTCCCAGACTGGGCTCTCAGCCCCTCTCTGCAGGCTGCAGGAACCGGCAGGTGGTTTCTGCAGCCTCTTACCATGAGTGTCTGGAGCCAGCTTCTAGCCGCCAGTGCCTGCTGTAAGTCGCTGGGAGCCTGCGGCCCTGGAGCTACATCGGGCACCAGGAGCCTGATTGGGGTCAGGGTGACCTGGGGTATGTCTGCACTGTGTCCAGTGCAGACATACCCTCAAGTCAACTTAACGAGGTCCCCCCCCCAAGTGTAGACATAGGCCATGCTAAACTTTGTCTTGTGTCTTATGTTTAATATTATGTTAGTCCTAATGTTATAGGGCTGCTGTAGCTCTTAGCTCTGAAGCGGTACCAAAACTCTTCACCTCCCACTCAAGAATTGAGGAACATGGACATCAGCATACAGAGCCAAGGTTGGTCCTTTGTCTCTTATTAGCAAGTTGTCAAGGAAGGATCTGAGTGTATATTAATTCAAAGACTTTATAGTATATAATACTGCATTTATGTCTGGAACAACACTATTTCCTTTTATATTTTAATTTTTATTCATTTGACCAACATCCTCTTCTATCTCAAAGTCATTAAGGCAGGGCTGAACGCATTCTGGGTGCCAGGTTATCATGGCATCCAGGATTTTGCACCTGGTGCCTAGCTGCACCATGGGAATCAGGGAGGAGAACACCTACTGGTGCCCTAAAAAGGAGCTGGCAGTGGTTAACATGTCAGCATCACCACATCTTCCCCCACCACCGCAGTTGCCAAAGCGACACTGGCAGTGCCTTTTTTTGGTGGTGGTGGGGAGGGTATCTTTTGCATACTGTGCTGCTACCAAAAGCATAGGCAACTGTGGTAGCATTTTGGCAGTGGAGTGGCCCTTTTCACTCTGCGTTACTACTGGAACAAGTAGAGGCAGGAGCTTTGCAGTGGTGGGGGCCTCTTCAGTGCCACACACCTAGGTTATTCAGTCTTTCCCCTGTCCCCTAGGTATCTGGCACATTTCTCAAGGCCTGCTTTAATACTATATTTGTTTTTCACTGTGTTCTTTGTCTTACATCCCTAATGTCTTTGTAAAATTCCATGTAGCATTATTCTGGGACAAAAGTCTTATTATATTCTGATCAGATCAACTGTGAGCCTATAACCCTGTTCTACATAGATCAGTATTAAAAATTATTAAAAATCTCAAATCAGGCAACAGGGCAAATGGGCTGTAGGAGGAGGCAGAAGGCCAAGAGGCAGATGTGCTGAAAGAGAGGAAAAAGCAGGTAGGGGCAGCATGGCTGTTTGGAAGAGTAAAAAGCATGGTTTATGGGAAAGGAGGTTTTTTTGCAGTAGAGTACTGTTTAAAGGGGTGGGGTAATAATGGGAGCAGTGCTGTTTCCAGCTGTGATGCTGTCTGGGTCTAGGAGACTGCTAATGATTATTTCTCATATTAATATTTCATATTTGCGATGATCCATGTGTGATATGCCATGTTTGGTATCAATGGAAAGGCTGTAATCTGCTAGGAATGATTATATGATTTTTATGTAGGTATCATTTGTATTAGAATCTAGGAATCTTATTTGTTTTATGTGTGTTCCAAGTTGTGAGAGCTGAGGCAGTCCCAGATGGGGCATCTGCAACCTATTGTCCTGTTAATGGCCATTAGGAAGGGGCTTCAAGCTACAGTGGACCCAATAGGAAACCTGTTTGACCAGTTACCCTGACTAACCATATGGTCCACCTCCATTTCGAGCTGGCAAGGACTCTGCGATAAGAGGCCACAGCCCGTTCTCCATTTTTGTCTTTAGTCTCCAGTCTGTCTGCAACCAACACCTGCCTCTGGAATTATTCTTCTGGGACTGAACAAAAGACTGAGACCCACCCAGCTGCTGCTGCTGCTGAGTGCACACCAGAGGAGTGGGACTAATCTGCAAACTACAGGATCTTCAAGGATTTGTCTTCTATGGATTCTAAATCATTTGTCTGTATATGATTCACTTTGACCCTTTAACATCTCTCATATTTTGTTTGTTTTCCTTTTATATGAAACCTTTAGTTGTAGTTACTAAAGGATTGGTTGGCAGCATGGTATTTTGGGTAAGAACCAAGCCTATCTTGTTCTGGGTGATGTGGCTGGCCCTTTGCAGTCAGAAGAACCTATTTCTTTGAGAGACCCATTGGCTAGAGGGGACCATAGGATCTGACGTGCAGTAAGGGGACTGTTTCTATTTTATTATGCTTGGTGATGACCAAAGTGGTTAGTCAGAAGCATGTTTTATTACTGACTGGGAGACTGGCTTAAATACCACCTGCCAGTGGTTTGGCGGTTTGGCCCCTGGTTTTGCAGCTTGCCCTGATTTTGGCACATTCAGAAGGTTATCCCAGGAAGCCTGGGTCACACCAGCGACGTCTTTTGTTTACACCTCCCTCTAATCAGAGCTATGAGGCCATTAGCTCTCTACAGTGAATTATCTGAAAAACTTCCTGGGACTTTGAAAGTGGAGGAATGGAGGGCTGAAGAGTAGTCAAGTATGAACTGCTTGCCAGAGAGGTCACAATGAACATCATGGGATAGTCTGGAGGCCATTCACAGAGAGAGAACCAAGGACGGTGGCTACACTAATACTTACTCTTCCCTGCATTTATGTGGCTCCCATTCTGTCAGTTCCCAAGCTTCAAGTGTGTGAAGAAGTGGAATTCTCTCCCACGAAAGCTCATGCAATAAATAAATCTGTTAGTCTTTAAAAGTGCAGCCAGGCTCCTTGTTTGTTTTGTCACTTGAACTTTCTCTTTTTTGGAAAAAATGGGGCATTTTGGTTGGCAGAGGAAGGTGATTGCAGCATTGGTTTGTGAAAAAAAGCTGACTTTTCCCAAAACAGTCTAGTAGTCTCAAACGGGCCTTGGTCTCTGGAAGGATGAAAATTTCAGATGAGTTTCCCCTAATCTGACATCAGGAATCACAACACTCTAAAACCAAGTGGGTCTGCATTTCAGTCGTTGGGATCACTCCATTCATGAATTGCAGTGCTCAGACAGATGAATATTAGGCCAAGGCTTCAAAGGCAAGGTGCTGAGACAGAATTAATTTGCAAATCGGTTGCATTGCCTTGGGACTTAATAGGGACATTACAACAAGTGATTTGACTTGTTCTTCCTCTATGTGCTGTTCCCCAGTGTTTGAATCTTAACAACTGCTTTGATTTGCTGTTACAGTGTGACCCGTTCCTACGACATGCTTCCCTGAATTTTTTTCCTCCCATTCTATAAGTTCCCCCCATCTTCAAAGCATCTGATGAAGTGGGATTTTGTCTCACAAAAGCTTATGCAATAAATAAATCTGTTAGTTTTTAAGTGCCCATAAAACTAATGCTGCACCAGCAACTACAGACCTAACAACAGAAACATTAAAACAGGCAGGAGCGTCGCTGGCTGGGGGAGGGACCCGGGGCACGGGCTCAGGGCCTGCCCCTGGCCAGCAGGCCCCGCCCCCAGCCTAAGGCCCCACCCCCTGCCTGGGGACAGGGAGAGGGCCAGGCGCTGCCACAGCCTTGGGTGGCTGGGCCCAGGATCCCCGGCCGGGGATGGGGCTGCTGCGGCTGCCGGCGGCTGGGTCCCAGATCTCCGGCCCAGTTGGGTCAGAGATCTGGGGCACTGGCGCTGGGGTTCTGGGCACGTGCCCCGGCATGTCCAGCACCAGTGACGCCCCTGAAAACAGGCACACATCCCTGTAACAAACCACATTGTCAACGTTGCCCACATATCTGCACAAACGATACTGTTGTAAGCTCTAATCAAGCCAGCTTCTCCATCAAAGGCTCATTCACTTGCTCGTCTATAATGGGACCTATGCCAACATGTGCCAGAAATGCCCTGACACCTTATACTGGACAAACAGGGCGATCCCTGCAGCAGTAGAATAAATGAACAGAAAACTGACATCAGCATTCACAAAACAGAGAAACCAGTTGCTGAGCACTTCTAGCTGTCTAATCACTCGATAAATGATGTGTTAACGACCCTATTCAGGGACACCACTGGGACATCAAGACTTCAAAGAGAAACAACTGAACTGGAATTAGTATGCAAATTGAATTATGAAAGCAGGATTAAACGGAAACTATGGTTTCTTCTCCCATCAGAATCAATCAATCAAATTATAGGGCTAGAAGGGACCTTGTGAGATCATCGAGTCCAACCCCCTGAGAATTGAACCCAGGACCGTCTGCATGTTAAGCAGAGGTGTTACAAGAGGTAATTTGACTTTGGCTTTGAACCTTTAAGAACTGCTCTGATTTGCTGTTACTGTATGAGCTGATCCCATGCTTTACACTCCCTGACATTTATTTTCATCCCATTCTGTATGATCCCCCATCTTCAAAGCCTCTGACGAAGTGGGATTTTCCCCCACCAAAGCTCACGCTAAACACAAACCTGTTAGTCTTTTTTAACGCTGCGAAGCCGCCTGTCCTTGGAGAAAAAAAACAACAAGCAGTTGTGTGGCACTTTAAGACTAACAGATTTATTTTTTGCATGAGCTTTCGTGGGAGAAGATCCCACTTCCTCAGATGCAAG
>ML682045.1:1627773-1681328 GCA_007922195.1 Podocnemis expansa
AGGGGGGCAGCAGGAGGAGCAGGGGGGCAGCAGTGAGGAAAGGGCAGAGTGGGGAGGGGCAGGAGTGAGGAATGAACAGAGCAGGGGGGCAGGGGAAAAACAGCAGCAGAGATTTGGGTGTTAGGGAAGCTGTTGGGAACCCCAAGGGAAGCCAGCAGCAGGTCTGGGTGGGGAGGTTAGGGGCCAAGGCCGGGGGGTTGTCGGCTTATACACAGACACCTTTTTCCTTTTTGGGTTCAAAACTGGGGGAATCGGCTTATACCCAAGTATATACAGTATTTAAACATTTGGAAAAGAGAGATGAATCCATTTTTATCGCATTGCGATTTCATTAGGCCAAGTTATAATTAGAAAATAAGTGCCTCTGGCCTGATGGTGGCTTATTCTCATTTCTGTGCTAAATCCTAATTCATTTTAAGTACTATTTTGGAACTTGCTTCCTGAAACTTTCTTTTTTTACATTTAGGTTCGAATAATTCCATTACAATTACAACGATTATTTGCACAGCTTTTGCTATTAGATCAGCAAGCTGCATCTACAGCAGACCTCACTGACAGCTTTGGTTGGAACAGCAATGAGGTACAGTATGGTATCAGTAATGCTAGGGTTTGTAAGAGCTTCTTCCAAAAAAAGAGAGGATGACTCTTGGAGGCTTGAAGTAGTTTGACATCATATGGGAAAGTTTCTTAGAGTTTTTCAAACTGTGGAAAATATATTTTTAATTTGACAAATATTATTTTTGTCTGCACCTCTGCTGAAAGCACGTATGACTATTTCTTATGGAGAACAAGAAAATGCGTCTATAGATACAAAATATATCTTAAAAATATTTCTGCAGTACATTTTTTACAGCAACATTTCCCTGATGAGTTAAGACTCCAGATCCTTCAACTAATTAGACACACACTTCACTTTATGAATGTGATAGTTTCATTAAATTTAGTCTAAGTAGAATGACCTAAACTATATTAGGCATGCTTCTAACAGAAATCATGGAAGTAAATGAGGTTGGAGAACAGCTGTGGAGAAAAAAACCCCCAAACTTAGTACAGCACAGTATTTTGCTCTTGACAGCAGGCAACTCATGTTGTAGCCTCTTGCTTCCTCTTAGGGCCTTTGGTTTGTCTCTAATGCAGTAATCAAAACAATTACTTTTTGAACATGCTTAGTCATCATAAAATGAAAAGCAGCATATTGCACTAATAAACCTCTTTTACCAAATATGTCCTGTATTGTCTTTCAGGAGATGAGACAGCATGATGTGCAGGAATTAAATCGGATTCTGTTCAGTGCTTTGGAAACTTCCCTTGTGGGAACTTCTGGCCATGACCTTATTAATCGGTTGTACCATGGGACTGTCGTTAACCAGATTGTTTGTAAGGAATGCAAGAATGTCAGTGAGAGGCAGGTAAATTCATAGGCATGTTCCAAAACAGCTTCGTGTGTGTTTAATAGCTTAGTTTTGTAGGCAACTTGCTAAGCAGGTTTTGGTTTATTAAAATGTTTTTTCTGTATTTGTAAATGTTTACTTAACCCCACAGACTATATTCCAAGCTAATTAAATATTTTGATATTCCAGCAATCAATTTATTAGAACTATGCCACTTTTTCAGATTAGGACTCGGCAGACTTTTAAACACACAGAAAATATGGCTTATTTGTTCATACTGAGTCTTGGCTGATATTTTCTGAGTTTTGTCTGCTGTGAGGGCGTAAGTCATCAAGAGAAATCAGTAGCAGTATGACAGTTTCTGTACGAGGCTCTGTCTACGCAGGAAAGTATTGTAAATGCAAGTTACAGTAATGATCAAAAAGTACTGTAATTATAACTGTGTATTGCCTACGATAGATATGGTTGGAGATGTAAGTAATGATGTTACTACAATGAAGCTCCATCTGTTTCATTCACATCTTAGGAAGTATTTTTACTTCTAATCTGTCAAATACATTTTCTACTACCAGGGTTTCTTAAAAAGGGAAATTATGAAAGAGGAATTAAAACAGTTTTTAAAATCCTATTACTAATATCACTGAAACAAATGATGAGATTTTTCTGTAATCCAGGTGCAAGATTCATGTCAGTGTGTGTCTTTGTTTAACAAAACTACATGTACCGCAGTGCAGCATATATCAGATCTCTCCTTGTTTACCTAATATATTTGTTTTGATTCTCTACTGTTCTATTGTATAGGAGGATTTTTTAGATCTAACTGTGGCAGTCAAGGATGTATCTGGCTTAGAGGAGGCCTTGTGGAACATGTATGTTGAAGAGGAATATTTTGAAAAGGATAACTTGTACCGATGTGGAGCGTGCAACAAACTTGTTGAAGCAGCAAAGGTAATGGGTTACCTGGCCCATAGTGTCCACTTTGACAGCAGTTCAGGAATTTGGATAAGATTGGCATTGGTACCTTTTAGTAGGGATGCCTTTAGACTTTGATTTGTATATAAAATCTAGTAGTTACCTTAAATAGAGAACACATGTTGAGACCCCACTTATCCTTTGGTAGGAGAATAGTTTAAAAAAAAAAAAAAAATTTAGAAGTATTGTTTTTAACATGTACAGTGATGTGTTTTCTTACCAATTTATCACTGGAAATAATCTTCCAGTAATTTATATCACCACTTCAACACATAATGGTTTAGCCTCAGTTAGCATACAGGTATTCATTCAGTCTTAGCAAATTATCAGATTTTCTGAATGAGCGTGTCAGTGTTGAAGAACAGATCTTTTCATTTACCTCAAAATGTTCCCCGCTGTGTCTGGAGGCAAGAATGGACTGGACAAGATATAACTAAACAGCTTGGAGTTAATCAGAAGGCCCCAATTGGCAAATGCACACAATTAATTATATTGTGAAGGAATTTTATTTTATTTTCTAGTTGAGACTGAAGGCTCTGGGCAAAAGGTTTGACAGATCCACGCATTGGAGGCTACTAACATTTCCCTGGCAAATAGTAGTGTTTTAGCACAATTGAATAAGCCATTCATTATTTACATTAGTGCTTCATTGTTAGTTGCTGGAGGATCCGCACCAATGTAGAAATACACTTCCCAATTTTCCTGGTGCAGACTTACCTTCAGAACAGTGAAGCTGCTTTGAGATCACCACTCTGATCTTGGAGCTGGAATAGATTTTACTCTTTTCATTCTTCTGGGCCTGATTTTTGCAATGAAGGCTGATTGCTTCTTCATGTGGGTAAAACAGATGTAAATGCATTGGCTGAACCTCTTTGATCCTCTGTCATTTCTATCCTATTATGTAGCCTGGAGTGTGGCTGCGTAAGGGAGTATGATGAGGTAGGAGGCCACACTCTGACACTTCCTGACCTGTCCTGCTGTACCTTGTAGGGACTGAGGAGTCTAAAATCTGGTTGCCATTACTAGGGAATGCACTGACCAGGAAAAGAGAAAACCATCTCAACTTTCCCTGTTTAGCAGGCAAGTTAAGTATTACAAAAAAACTAGGCTGGTACCCTTATGGTGGAGAAACATGCATGTTTAATGCATCTTGTACACTATGATAGCTTATTTTCAACATAATTTAAAATACAAAATGGGTTAATTCTGTACTTGAAATATATGCAATATATATCAATAGGTGTATTTTGTAAAATATGTCTAACTTATGGGATAAATATCAGTCGAATTGGTTTACAAGATTTGTTCAAGAACTACAAATTTACAGTGAATTGATTCAGGAACTACAAATATGAATTGTGTGTTGCATCTGGTTTATATGTAAAATACTATACACACTCACATGTATGCATGTGAATAAAATTGACCTAGGATTCATATCTGCAGGAATGTGTGTTTAGAAATAAAAAAAATTTTGAAACTATATAGGAAAGCCACCCCCGTTTTCTAGTGGACATACATTTGTTTTTCACAAAAATTTAGAGGTGGCTGAGGGCTAGTCTACAAGAAGCATGTGCAAACCAGTAATTTTGTCCAAACATTGATGCAAAAAATCAAGTTGTCTATTTTTGTCAGGTATGCTTATTTTATAAATGAGTGTAACTGTAGTTGTGCAACAGCTAGACAAGTGGAGAATCACCTCACTCTTGTTTTTTGGACTCAGAATGTGGTTGGTGGCATTTTACACCAGCATTATCTGGGTGGAAATGTCTGCACAGGGCACAAGAAGGGAAATAACCGATGGATCAATTACCCGTGATCCTGAATCCTCAAGGCCCAGCATACTGTGCAGGGGAGTTCCTTCTGTGCTGTTCAGGTGGTGTGCTTCCTGCGCTTAAGCTCCTTAAATCTTTTCTCTCACCTTGGGGGGGGGTAATAGTGCCTCCAGCTCCGGACTTTCACTTGCACTTGCACTTCATCCTCTGCTGGGAAGAGATTATTCACCACTGATGCATTGTAAACTGCTTTCATTCATCTCAGAGGGCTGTAAATTCTTTAGGCTGTACATGTGCTCTGTCCCTCAAAACTGATGTGTCTGGAACTTCCTGAAAGCTTCGGTGATCTTTCTCTGATGTACCTCAGAACCTGCCAGAGGGAAGGATAAACATTTGGTCTAGAGCCATCATGGATGACTTGTCAAGGAGTGGACCTGAATAAAAGATGCTGTAGTATCTAGTGCACATTATTTGGGTCTCTCTTGGAAGTGTCAAAGAATTGATTATGGATTGTTCTGTCTCGAAACCTGGGAAACTTTTCTCCTGCCCGTCTGAGAGAGTTTAGAATGGAGGATGTGCTTCTTTGCTGTAATAAACTCATACTGAAAACTTTTTTGTTCATTTTACAGTCTGCTAAACTCCGTAAGTTGCCTCCCTTTCTTACTATATCACTCTTGAGGTTTAACTTTGACTTTGAGAAGTGTGAACGATACAAGGAAACAAGCTGCTATACATTCCCTATCCGGATCAACCTCAGGCCTTTTTGTGAGCAGGTTTGAACAATTTTGTCTTAACTGGCTCTCTTGCTAAATATGTGGGAAATTTATCTTCAGGATGAACCATATTTCATTTTACCTTTTTGTTCTGGTCACAGTCTATTTATAGGAGAAACTCTGTTGTTTTTCCTCCTGTCATTTTAGGATTGGAAATTCTAACGCTTGTGCAAACACAAAGCTTTTATGTGTAGTACTGACAAATGGAAAAATCAGTAATAGTGTAAAACTTAATTTTGTCTTTCCAGGCAAAAACCTCATTACCTGAAAGTTTGTTGTTGCATTAGACAATAACATTAGGTAGAAATTCTGTTGTATATGCCACAACTCTTAGAATTCTATACATGTGGCAGATGAATAGTCAAATTTCACTTTCATATAACCAAATCAAAGTTATTAACACAACAAAGACTTCACGGAAAACCTCTGGTAATTTGTTAGCCCTTAAACTATGCAAATGACATACTTGCTAAAACTCAGCTCTCCTAAAATTTTAATTATTACAGTTTTGGTCTTTAAGATTCTGCAAATTGGCAATTGAGGAAGAATTTTTCTGCATTAGCTTTGGTGGAGGAGATGATTATTTTGCTTTGTACAATTGTTAGGCTGCATATGAGGTTTTTTTTGTTAAGCTCCACAAAATTTCAAGAGTTAGCAAAGTCTTTTAGAGGGGTCAGTACAATTAATCCCCTCTAATTCAGAAGTCACTTTTAACTTGACTCCTAGGCTGTGTCTACATATACAATTTTAGTACGGACTTGCTAGTCTGAACTAAGATGGTTCGAACTAACCTCGGGCTAACTGGGGCTTTTTAGTTTGAACTAGCCACATGTTCTAGTTCAAACTAGAACATGTGGCTAGTTCAATCTAATGGCTTTATTTGAACTTTTAAAGTTTGAACTAACTATTAGTTCGAGTATTGCATGTGCTTAGGTCAAACAAAAGTTAAGTAAGTCCAGACTAACCACCAGGTCTTACTAGTCCGAACTAAGACATTTCTCAGTTCAGACTAGGCAAAGCTTAGTGTGGCCAAGGGCTAAATTTGTCTGGACTAAGCTCGCTAATTTTCCAGCGTAGACATAGCCGTAGATTATTTACTTGTACCTTTCCAGAAAATTGTGGTTATGCCTAGGAGTAAGTCATATGAGCTCTATTCACGATCAACATTTTTGTTCCCAAACAAAGAGATTTCAACAGCGTTTCAGTTGAAATATTCCCAGTATTATCTGATGGAGCTGCTAAGTATTCTTTAATAAGAATGAATAGGTATTTAAGGGATAGCTGAGTTGATACGTTTCAGTGTTGGAATAACACACTTCTATTTTGACCATTGTTACTGAAAATATTTTATACTTTAGGAGTAGTTAAATGCATCTTTGGCTACGTTCCAGTGTTTCTCTAACACTGGAATAACGGTGAATAATGAAAAACAGCACTGATGAATCTTCCTCCCCACTAAAACACTTTAATTGTGTAAAAGACTGACAGGGTTTGTTTGTTTCCCCTTATTTTAGACCCAGTTGGATGATTTGGAGTATATATATGAGCTCTTCTCTGTTATTATACACAAAGGTGGCTGCTATGGAGGACACTACCACGTTTATATCAAAGATGTTGATGCATTAGGAAACTGGCAATTGCAAGTAAGTCGACAAGACTCTCTTTTACCTGCTTGGACTTCAAAAAGCAGACTTTGGCTCCTACAAAGAACTGATGGGCAGGAGCATGTGGAAGGCTAATATGAGGGGCAAAGTAATAGGTTATATTTTGAATAAATTGTACTGAGAGTGCAAGAAACAAACCATCCTGATGTACAAACAATAACAAGTACAGCAGGCAAACGGGCTGGCCTAACTGAGAAATTTTTGGTGAGCTTAAACACACACACACAAAAAATCCTACAAGAAGCTTATAAGCACAACTGGAGTTGTAGCTAACAAGGGCCAGGAAGGGTATTGTCCATTATTTTTGAAAATTTCTGGTGATAAAGGGAGGTCCCAGATAACTGGAAAGAGGCAAATATAGAGCCCATGTTTTAAAAAGAGGAGGAGGAGGATCCAGGGAACTACAGGCCAGTCAGTGTCCCCTCAATCCCTAGAAGAAATCATGGAGCAGCTCTTTGAGCAATCCATTTTCAAGCACTTGGAGGAGAGGGAGATGATCAAGGGTAAATCGTGGCCGACCAACATGAGTGCCTTCTGTGGTGAGATAACTGGCTCTGTGAAAGTGGGGAAAGCAGTGAGCGTGATACACTTTGATGTTAACAAAGCTTTTGGTATGGTCTCTAACAGTATTCTTGCAAGCAAGCTGAAGAAGAGTGGGCTGGATGAATGGACTATAAGATGGATAGAGTGCTGACTGGTCTTAATGGGTATTAGTCAATGGCTCTGTCTCTAATTGGCGGCTGATAACAAGTGGAATGCCCCAAGAGTTGGTCCTGGGGCCAGTTTTGTTCAACAGCGTTAATGAAGAGGTTGAAAGAAGCTGTGGATTGCACCCTCAACAAAGTTTTCAAGATGACCGTAAGCAGTGGAGATTGGTAGATATGGTGGAGGATAGGGATAGGTATGGATCAATTGGACAAATTAACCTAAACTTGGCTTGTTTAGTCTGCAAAAAAGAAGTGTTTGTATTTACATAGAGGGGTAGGGGTGGGGCATAATAGTGGCCTTCAGCTACCTGTAGGGAGGTTCCAGGAAGGATGGAGCTAAACTGTTCTTAGTGGTGAGAAATGATACAGCAAGGCACAATGATTTCAAGATGCAGTGAGGGAGGTTTAGATTGGATGTAAGGAAAATGCTTTTCAGTAGGCAAGTGGTGCAGCACTGGAATTGGTTATCTAGGGAGGTGGTGGAGTCTTCATCCTTGGCCCAGCTTGACAAAGCCCTGGCTCGGATGGTTTAGTTGGGCTTGGCCCTGCTTTGAGCAGGAGTTTGGACTAGGTGTTCTCCACAGGTCCCTTCCAACCCTCATCTTCTATGTCTGGTGAGTCTCAATTCTTTAAGATGTATTAATGTTGACTCCACTAAAGGATTAAGTACACTCTGTATCAGTGCAAATAATCTGTTGGGGCACTCAGTCAAGCTGTCCTTCATGGGCTGTGTCATGCGCTCATCTGATTTGAAAAGATCCTTGACTGCATTGTCAGGGAATGATTTTTTTCTTATCAGAACGGAAAGTGTACCAAACCTTGTGATTAGATTTATTCATCTGTTTGCTGTCCTGCTGAGTTACTTCACAGCATGTTATTTCAAGAAGCAAGATGACTCCAAAGGGTCTACCAAGTTTAGAATGCTAAACTTCTAGCTTTGTGAGGCTGGCCAGCCCATATAAAAAAATTACCAGTGACTTCTGCATGTATAGAAATTTGATGTCGCATATAGTGAGAGGTTTGATAGTCCTCTAAAAAATTATTTTATTACACTGTAAAAGCTGAATTTCTGTTCACTGAGCCTTGTCTGCATCAGCAGTCTTCAAATCTAACAATTCTCATCTCATCTAACAGCCTGTATCACGCGAATAGGAGAAGAGTAGAAATTAGGAGGGGCAGTAACTGAGTAATCAGATGCCTGTTGTAGAAAACAATAATAGGTTCAGCCTTGTATACCAGTGTTTTTCCACCCAGGGTGGAGATTGTATTTGGCATGCCTGAGCATCCAAGTAAATTTTTAAAAAGGGGGCTGGAGAAGTGGAGAAACAATGTGGTGCCTGCCCCTATGGTTGCCCCTGTTGGTGAGTAAGTGTATATGGTCTGATATCTCCACAGTGACATTTTCTTCACATTTAACTGCTACAGTTAGACATGGATACCCATCATTCTATAAGGGGAAAAAATTCCTCAAAATGTAAAGAAAAAATACAAGCCTATAGTATTTACCAAATAGTATTTACATTGCCTTATAGTAAGGATCCCACCAGTGATCTTTTTCAGGAGGAAAGCAAACAGATGACTGAAGAGAGAGATCCTGAGAATATCAAAGAAATAGAGAATCCACTGACAATCCTGAAAGAGATCTTATCAGAGGTATGGTATGTAAACAGATCTTTGCTGCTCGGTATTGCTATTTCTGATCTGTAAGGGGGTGAGAAATAACACAGGGTAGATCAAGGCAGAGATGTAAAAAGAATCTAAACTTGTCTCATAATTCAGCAAGGGGCATGAGACAAAGTGTAAAGTTTTAGTGTAAAAATAGTCATACACTGGATCTGAATACTTTTTTGGTCATTTCATTTAAGTAGTACCTTTAAGTAGTATCCAAGCTGTTGCAAAGGTCAGCAATACTCTTTAACTGATTAGCGTTCCTGTTTGTTGTGTGTTTTGAGGTTTTACAGCTGCTTTTGCTCACCACTTCACCATTTGAAGTCTGTTAACTGTGTTCCTTTAGGAAGAATCTAAACAAATTCCTGTGGATCAGTTAGGGCAGAAGCTGTTAGAGAAAAGAGGAATGTCCTGGAACAAAAAATATCGGAAACAGTATGGACCATTACGAAAGGTAACAAATAATAAAACTCTATATAGATATACATTTTAGCTAAGCTTACTACTAACAAGTCCTAGCTATTGCAAGTTTAAAAAATGATTTTGTAAAGATTCAGATATAAAGAATAGTAGAAAAAGTGGCTCTCCTGTCCCATCAGATAATCAATAATGCAAATTTCCAAAGGGGTAGCCATGTTAGTCTAATTCAGCAAAACAAACAATGAGTCCTGTGGCATTTAAAGACTAACGAATTTATTTGTTGCATGAGCTTTCATGGGAGAAAATCCCTCTTTGCCAGATGCTTTGAAGATGGGGGAACTTGCAGAATAGGGGCAAAATAAGTGGAGGGAAGTGTAAGTCTTGGGATCAGGTCAGACTAACAGCAGATCGGAACAGTTGTTAAAATTCAAACATTAGGAGGCAGGACACAGAGGAAGGTGAGGTCAAATCTCCTGTTGTAATGAGAGAAGAATCCATAGTCACAATTTAATCCTGCTTTCACACACTTGAATCTGCATATCAGTTCCAATTGTGCTGTTTCTCTTTGAAGCCTTGATGTCTTACTCACTTGCTTGTTAACAACTGTGCTCAATCAGCAGAGTGGTTAGGAAGATTGAAGTGCTCATCCATTGATTTTTGAATGTTGTGATTTCTCATGTCAGTTCTATGCCCATTTATTCTTTTGTGCAGACACTGTACTGTTTGTCCAATATATATGGTGTTGGGGGCATTTCTGGCACATGATAGCATAAATCATGTTGATGGATGAGCAAGTGAATGACCACTTGACGGAGTAGCTGACTTGGTAGGTCCTATGATAGCGTCTCTTGTGCAGATATGCTGGCAAAGTTGGCAATGTGGTTTGTTGCAGGGATATGTGCCTACTTTAATGTTTCTGTTGTTAGGTCTGTAATTGCTGGTAAGTGTCTGTTTAAGGCTGGGGGCTCTGTAGGCAAGGAGAGGTCTGTCTCCTAAGGCTAGAGAGATTGAGGGGTTGTCTTTTAAAATAGGCTGTAGGTCCTTAATATCTATTGTAGATGTCTGACTTGGGGGTTGTATGTGGTGACCAGTGGCATTCTGTTGTTTTTTTTCTTGGGCTTCTCCTGTAGTAGCTGACTTCGGGGTACCCGCCTGGCTCTGTCATCTGATTTTTACTTCCACAGGTGGGTGCTGTAGTTCTAAGAATCCTTGATAGAGATCCTGATGGCATCTGTCTCTATCTGAGGGATCAGAGCAAATGCGCTCTTTTATCCTGGGGGGGTGGCAGTAGACCATGGGTCGTGTGGTGTGTTTTTGGATGAAAGCTCAAGGGACGTGGGTAACTATATCAATCAATAGGTTTTTGGTATGGGATGGTTGTCATGGAGTACCCCAGAAAAGCACTCTTGGATCCCCTCTGTTCACAGCCGGTCAGGACTTTGCTACAGTGGAGCCTTCTCCCATCCATCCCTGGGTCTCCACACTACCAGTAGCCAGCTCCCAAATCTAGGCTCAGAGAGTCTGATTCTTGGTCTGTCTGGTCTCCCCTGGGGGGAGTGGTCCTTCTTTTAAGAGGGTCCCAGCTGTCCCAATCAGCAGTGACACTCAGCCAGTGTAGAAGTCAGAGGGTTTATTAGCAATCCAGTTTACCCAGCAACTAGGACAGTTGGCTTTCAGATTAACTAGAAGGTCTAGCAGTAAACCCTCGGACAAGCCCCTGGAGATCCTGCCTCTTCAACCCCTGTTTCCCTACTCCCCTCCTTCTCTCTCAGCCCTTTGCTCTCCTCCCCAACCAGTCGCCCTGCCCCCATCAAAACCGGCCACAACCTGTGCCCCTCACAGGGGGCCCAGGTAAGGTCTGTCTAAAGCCCCAACCCCCTCCCCCAGTGGATCCTATAGTTATCACACCCCTGTGTCCCATCACCAGAATACCCGTGTCCCATCACCAAAGTACAGGAACAGAAAAGAAGAATATTTGGGTATTGCCCCTCACATCCCAAAGTAGCCCGAGAGGTTTCTTTCTTCATCACAGTGGTGTTGATGTATCCATCCCTAACTCGTACTGTAGTGTCCAGAAAGTGGCTCTCTTGTGTGGTGTGTACCAGGCGAAGTTTGATTGTGGAGTGGAAATTGTTGAAATCTCTGTGGAAATCTTCAGGGGTGTCTCTGCCATGGATCTGTATGATGATATCAATTTAGCATAAGAAGAGAGGTGTTTTGGTATGAGACCTGAGAAAGAGTTGTTATAAGTCTCCTATAACTGTCGGCATATTGTGAGGGCTTGCAGGTACCCGTAGCAGTGCTGCTGAGTTGAAGGTATAAATTATCTTGAAATCTGAAATGGTTGTGGGTGAGCACAAAGTTCAGCCACCAGATGTGCTGTGGCATCATTTGGGATGGTTCTTTTAATAGCTTCTAATTCATCTTTGTGTGGGATGTTGGACACAGAAGCTCTTTACACTATAGTGGCCAGGATGGTGTTTTCTGGAAGCTCAGCGATAGATTGGATTTTCCTCAGGAAGTCTGTGTTGTCTCAAAAATAACTGGGGGTGTTGATAGCATAGAGTCTGAGGAGGGAGTCCACATAGTCAAATAAGCATGATGTAAGAGTGCCAGTGTCTGAGGTGATGGGACATTTGGGGTTTCCTTTTTCATGGACTTTGGTAGTAGATAGAATATCCCTGGTTGGGATTCTGGTGAAGTCAACTACTACAGCAGAAGCCCAAGAGAGAATACAACAGAATGCCACTGGTCACCACATACAACCCCCAAGTCAGACCTCTACAATAGATCATTAAGGACCTACAGCCTATTCTAAAAGATGTTCTTCGAGTGCTGATCGGATACATTCAGAAACAGGTGTCTCCGTGCCGGAGCGCCTGATTGGTCGGAACTTTTTGCCCTGGCGTGTCAGGAGAGGGCAGGCAGCCACCGCCCCCCGTGCCACCCCATGGCTATATATGTGGCCACCGCCTGACCCCTCCCCAGTTTCATTTCTTCCGCCATTGCGTCGGTTGTGGAACTGCCCGCTCCTTGTGCTTCACAAACAGCCTGTCCTTTGTTCGCTCTGTGAGCTTTTCACCCAACTGAGAGCACCAATTTGTGGACCTAGTTCCACCGAAGAAGGTCTCCTCTCTCGGCCTGGAACATCACTGCTCCTTCGTTGTCTGCCATGCTGGGGTTCAAACCCTGTGCCGAATGCGGCAAGGCCTTTCCGCAGGATGATCCCCACAAGAAGTACCTCTGGCGCCTGGGCGAAAGCCACATGGTCATCGTGTGCTCCATCTGTCTGACCTTCAAGCCAAGGACAATCAAGGACAGGGAGCAAAGGCGTCATGCCCAGGCCTCTGAGCAGGCTTGGCACTCTTTCCCCTGAAGCTTTGGGACCTCCTGTGGCACCATGTGCCAGTTCGGCACCGGAACCCATCCAGCACCATGCCGACAGGGGCCTCAGGACAAGCTTGGTACTGACCTTGGTACCACAGCGCCGTCACAGCCCCACGTCTCCAACATGAGGCTCTTCCTGGGACTGGTCATGGTCGACCCCAGCACTGCGGTGTCAACATAGTCCCGTGTCTTCGATACGGGGCTCCCCCCGGGACTGTCTCAATGACCCCGGAGGCAGTGGGAGGCTGCCTACACCTCCCTCCCTGGCACTGGTTAGAACAGGGAAGTCGGCCTTCATGTCGAAGGTCTGGGCGCAGCACAAGCGGCACCGCTCCCCTTCCCCACCACTGCCCCGGGCTCTGAAGCTCTAGAACCCTTCACCCCCTTTGGTCTCGGTACCATGGAGCCGTCCCCTTAGACAGCATGTTATCCTGCCGTCTCTGGTACCGCCCCGTGGTTCCCAAGATGCTTCTCCCTGTTTCAGCCCAGGGGAAGGGGCTTCAAAGGGCTCTAAGTGGTCTCGGTGCCGAGTTTTGGCGTCTTCACCCTTCTGGTACCACCCCCACAAATGGTCCCCGCAGGAGGCCTCTGCGACTGCGCCAGTACCATCCCCGGCACTGGAGAGAGCCTTAAACTCAGTGCTGTCCTTCTACACAGGTGATTTGTCAGTGCATTTTTATCTCCTGCACCGCATCTCAGCCCACATGGGGATGAAGGTCCAATCCTCCGACGTGCCCTCCAATGCTTTATTCAGCCCAGTGTTCTCTTTGGCGAAACTGGTCACAGTTCCCCTCCACCTTAGCATCTGGGACCTGGCTTCCTCCCGCTGGCAAAACCCAGGTTCCATCTCCCCGGTCTCAGATATGGCAGGACTCAAATATAGAGTCCCGGGGTCAGAGTTCCCCTCACTCACCCACCACCCAGTCCCACCTTGTGCTGTGGTGGAGGCAGCCTCAGGGTCAGGACAGACTCCCCACGATCTCCTCCCGACATCGAGGGGCACAAGGGAATTAGAGTTACTGGGGTGGAAAGCGATGTTCCCTCTAAGCTGATGATGCATCTGAGCAAGTTATGGTATTTACTGAGCAACAATTTATGAGGACTGGGCAACAGTTTTTTGGTGCTGAAAGTATCAGCATGCCTAAGTATCTTAATTCAAAAGTAATTCATTGATGTCTTTTCATTCAAACTTCAATAAAATGTTAAATTGATGTACTGTAGTTTTAGTAATTTACTAAACAAATGTGAGACAATGAAACTTGCTGCCTGTCTAGCCTCTACCATCATCTACACCGCTCAGTTTTTGTTGCCTGTCTTTGTCAGATTTCCAGAATACATATATAGACAAAGTGGGATTTTCTCCCGCAAAAGCTCATGCAAAAAAATAAATCTGTTAGTCTTTAAGTGCCACAAGACTCCTTGCTTTTTTTTGCTTTACTAGACTAACACGGCTGCCCCTTTGGAATTTAAGTCCCTGTTATGCTGCCCAACTGGGGTAAAAGGGATTCAAAGTGGATCAGGCCCTAAATGTCCAAAACGTAGATTGAAATTAAGTAGGTAGCTTCAGATTTGATCATAAGACTGACATGTTGAGGGGATTGTGTTTAATATCTAGCTATCAACCTTGAAAATACACCTATTCTGCCCTCAGTAAACATATTAAATTACCATGCATTGCAAATCACAATCACTAGGTAGCAACCACTTCCCAGATTCCCTCGGGGCAACACCTTAAGTAAAGTTATCTGAGAAATTCAAAACTTTTAAAGGTGGCAAGGGCAGAAAAGACATTTCAAGACAGTTTCTCACAGCATTACATCTCTGTAACCAGGGCCATCTTTTGTGCCTAAAGAATTTGCATCAAATAGAGCTAGGTTAGAGTCTGTTACATTATTATGCCCAATTATACCTCTCAAAAGCTAAATATGGGACAACAATGCCCTAAGTGAATGGCAAAAAATTGATTAGGCATACAGGAAACTTTAAACACTGTGAGTATCTTCCTTTAATATAAAGTGTCTCCAACATCTCAGTCTTGGAGTTTATGGGTTTTTTTAATCCAAATCATTTTCAACAATAAAAAGGAGGCTATAATTAGTATGCCTGGAGTGTAAATACTCTCAGAACTAAAATAAGCAAAATGAGGTACAATTGAGATTTGTGTGTCTGGTAGTAGAATATAATAAAGGTTGTTTAATAATTTTTAATTTTTGCCAGTTAAAGCAAACCTTATCAAAGCTGCAAGAAGCAAGAGCATAAATGGATTTGTGAAAGAAAATGATTATTTTTCTAACACATTTTTGGGGAAATAGAAATACAAAGTCTCATTTTTAAAAATTATTGCACCACTGGCAATATTTTTTTCCTTTTGCCTTAAATGACTTTTTATCCTTTTAGTTTTTCATTTCATTTTCCTAATCATTAGGATTTCTTTCCTTCCATCACAGGAGTCTATACAAAGTTACATTGTAAAGCCCCACCTTGACAAACAGATTGCATTAGAATTTCTCACAGAAAAGAAAATAAATCTGAAATTAACCCAACTTGTTTTTGATTATTTTAAAGGATCGCTTTTCTTTCAGGAGCCTTTTAGCAAGTGAAAAGCAAAGCATTCACCCTTGATAGAGATGCTAAATGGTTCAATACAATTTTGCTTGGGTCTTTCAAGTCCCAAGTCGTCCTCCAGCTCCAGCCTGGCTCCTTTGTCTGCAGCCCAGCTCCCATCCCCTGCCCCCACAGAGAGTCATGCGTCCCTGTGGCCACTACATGGCTGCCTCTGGGAGCCCCACAATTTAGCCCTGCCATCTCTCAGGGTCCTCCCGCTTGCTCAGGGCTGCTCACCTGCTGGGGCCCACACAGGCCCCAAAGATGCCACCATATCTGCACAAGCAGCCTGGTACAGAGGAGAGGGAGAGATTTAAATTTCCCTCCCCCTCTGCTCTTTCCCTGGCTATTTGCAGCAGGGGGGAGGGGCTGTCCAGCCTGCCGGAGCTGAGACAAGAGACACATGGGGCTCCTCTGGGCTGGGGAAAGGCAGGGTTGCCTGCGCTGTCCCACGTGCTCACCGTGCTGGTGAGGGGGGCCACTGCGCCCCTGCCCACTAGTGCAGCTTAGAGGGAACATTGGAAGTATACTCTTCCTCGGTCTTCCAGGTGCGGGTCACGAATAATCAGGCCCTAACAAGCTGATACATGTTGGACATGTGGAGTCAATGAACAAATTTAGACATCTACTCCCACCAGAGGCCAGGGAAGAGTATGATAGCCTCCCAGGACCTTCTCTTGTCAGCCTGGGAAGCTGTGGATACTGCGGCCTGCACTATGGCCTCAGCGGTAACCCTGTGCCGCGCGGCTTGACCTCTCAAGGACCTTGCTCGTTGGACAGCTACCTAAATCAGAGATATGCTGTGCTGAAGGCGGAAGAGCCAGCTCCACCCACGATCCATCAGCATGGCTATCAGTTACCTATTTCTGAATGTATCCCAGCAGCACTTGAAGAAGAATGGTGGGTTACTTACCTGACAGGCTAGGGCAAAAAGTTCCGACCAATTAGGCGCTCCAGCATGTAGACACCTATTTCTGAATGAATCCGAGCAGCCCGTCTCAAAGAACACACTGATCCCTCACTTCTCAAGCCTTAGAAGACAAACCTCTCCTCACATACAGACAGCCCCCTAACTTTAAACAGATACTCACCAGCAACTGAAGACTTAAAACAGAAACATTAAAGCAGGCACTTACCCCTGCAACAAACCACATTGCCAACTTTGCCCACTTATCTACACAAAAGAAACTGTCATCAGACCTATCAAGCCAGCTGTTCCATCAAGGGTTCATTCGTTTTCTCATCCACAAATGTGATTTATGCCATCAGGCGCCGGAAATTCCACCAGACCTTATACATTGGACCAACAGGACAATCTCTGCTCATAAGAATAAATGGGTACAAAACTAACATGAGAAATCATGATCCAAAGGCATAGCTGTTAGTCTAGATCAGTAAAACAAACAAACAAGGAGTCATGTGGCACTTAAAGGCTAACAAGTATATTTTTTGCATGAGCTTTCATGGGAGAAAATCTCACTTCGTCAGATGCTTTTAAGATGGAGGAACTTACAGAATGCTAGAAAATAAATGCAGGAAAGTGTAAGTCATAGGAGCAGGTCACACTGTAACAGCAAATCAGAACAGTTTGTAAAGATTCAAACACTGGGGAACAGCATGCAGAGGGAGATGAGGTCAGATTACCTGTTGTAATAAGAGAAAAACCTAATGTCCTCATTAAGTCCTGAAGCAATGCAACCAAACTTACAAATGAAATCAAGTTCAATAACTTCTCTTTGAGCCTGAATCTTTGTGAGCACAGAAAAGAAAACAGAACACCTCTAGTCATTATTTACAACTCCCAGGTCAGACCCCCTACAAAACATCCTCAGGGATCTACAGCCTATTCTACAAGACACTACCTCACTCTCTCAAGCCCTGGGAGACAGACCTCTCCTCACTTACAGACAGCCCCCCAGCCTTAAACCAATATTTACGAACAACTACAGACCTACCAACAGAACCATTACAACAGGCACATATCCCTGCAACAAACCACTTTGTTAACTTTGTCCACATATCTGCACGAAAGACACTATTACAGGACCTAATAATACCAGCTATTCCATCAAAGGCTTATTCACCAATGTGATTTATACCAGCATGTGCCAGAAATGCCCCCTGCCTTATATATTGCACAAATAGGACAGTCTCTGGGCAAAAGAATTAATGGCACAAATCTGACATCAGAAATCACAAAACTGTAAAACCAGTGGGTCAGTATTTCAGTCTTCCTGATCACTCCATTAATGATTTGTTAACTGCTGTGCTCACACAGATGCATACTAAATGAAGGCATCAAAGAGAAGCTATTGAAACTGATTTCACTTGTAAAATTGGTTGCATTGCTTCAGGACTTTAATATGGACATCAGATTTTTCTCTGATTACAAAAGGTAATCTGACCTCCTCTCCCTCTGTATGCTGTTCCCTAGTGCTTGAATCTTTACAACTGTTTTGATTTGCTGTTACAGTGTGACATGTTCCTATGACTTACACTTCCCTGCATTTATTTCCTCGCATTCTTAAGTTCCCCCATCTTCAAAGAGTCTGATGAAGTGGGATTTTCTCCCACAAAAACTCATGTAAAAAATGAATTTGTTAGTCTTTAAGTGCCACATGAGAAATCGCAACATTCAATAACCAATAGATGAGCACTTCAATCTTCCTAATCACTCTGATTGTTTGTTTGTTTGTTTAACAGCTGTGCTCAAGCAAGTCAGTAAGACATCAAGGCTTCAAAGAGAAACAGCACAATTGGAACTGATATGCAGACTCCATTGCATGAAAGTAGGATTAAATCCTGGTTATGGATGCTTTTCCCATTACAACAGATGACTTGACCTCACCTTCCTCTATGCCAGGGGTCTCAAGCTCAAATGACCAAGAAGGCCACATGAGGATTAGTATGTTAGCCCGAGGGCTGCCCCACTGATACCTTTTCATGCAACAATATTGCAAATATCAGTAAAGATAGTGTCATTGCAGGCTGTAGGAAATAGCTTTAGGGGGCCGCATGTTTGAGACCCCTCCTCTGTGTGCTGTTTCCTAGTATTCTTCAAGCATTGCTCGGATTCATTCAGTAATAGGTGTATCCGTGCCGCAGTGCATGATTGGTTGGAAACTTTTTGCCCTAACCTGTCAGGAGAGGGCTGGCGGCCACCACGCCCCATGCCACCCCGTGGATATATATGTGGCTGCCATCCAGCCCCTCCTCAGTTCCATTTTGTCCGCCTCAGTGACGGTTCATGGAGCAGCCCACTCCTTCCAATCGTGCAAGCAGCTTGTCGTCTTCGTTTATGAGCCAGCAGCTCGATTGGAAACACCTCTTCGTGGACGTCATTCCACGGAAGAGTGCTTCCTCTTCTGAGCATCTGTTGGAGCAGCAACACCACTCCTCTCTGCTGCCTGCCATGCCAGGGTTTAAACCTTGTGCTGCCTGTGGCAAGGCCTTCCTGTGGGACGACCCCCATGTGAAGTGCCTTTGGTGCCTGGGTGAAGCCCACTTGGTCACCTCCTGCTCCATCTGTCTGTCCTTTAAACCCAGGACAGTAAGAGAGAGGGAGCAAAGGTGCCGTGCATTGGCCTCAGGGCAAGCGCAGCAGCCCACCCCAGAGGCTTCAGGATCTCCTGCGGCACTGCGTGCCTTTTCAGCACTGGGGTCCTCCTGGCACCGCTCACCAAGAGGCTGTAGAACGGCTGGCTCTGTCCCAGTCCCAGTACTGCACCAGTCCCGGGCCCCCTCTCGGGGGTCTCCAGGGGAGTGCGAGGACTCAGTGCCGCTCCCTGCTACACCGGAGGCATTTGAGGCAGCGAAGGCGCTCCTCTTATTGCCTACACCACCCTCTCTGGTGCCCCCTAAGAGGAGGGGCAAGCGGGCATTTGCCTCCAGGGATTGGCCCTGCAAAGGGCGCTGAATGCCCTCTCCAGTCTCAGTCCCGCGTTCCCAACTTCCCCCACACACCAGAGCCTGGGTACCATTGAGACTTCTTTTCGGGACCATATCACTTTGCCATCGCCAGCACTGTCGTTACAGTCCTGAGGAGTTTTCCCCTCTTTCAAGTCCAGAGGAGGATGCCTCAAGGGGGTCTAAACGGCCCCGTCCTAGGCTCTCGGCATTGGTACTGTTTAGGTACCAGCCCCATGAATGGTCCCCACAGCAGACTATGTCAAGCCCTCATGGTGCCATGGAGCTTTTGGAGGCACCAGCGCCTCCGGCAATGGCCAGAACCTTAAACCCTGTGCCATCCTCCTACACAGGAGACCTCACGGTGCATTTTGATCTTCTGTACTGTGTTGCTACCCATACGGGGATGGAAGTTCAATCCACCGAAGGGTCCGCTGACACGCTATTTGGGCTGGTGATCTTGTCCAGCGATCCTGTCACGGTCTGACTCCACCCTCGCGTGTGGGACCTCATATTGTCACAGTGGCGAAGCCCAGGCTCTATTCCTCCAGTATCAAATACGGCGGGCCTAAAATATAAGGTCCCTTCCCTTATCCACCACCTTGTACTGTCTCGAGGCATGGTGGAGGCAGTGCTAGACCCAGGCCAAATTCCCCGTGATCCCCTTCCAGCGTCAAGGGACACAAGGGAGGTAGACTTTCTGGGGCGGAAAGTATACTCCTCCTCTGCCTTCCAGTTGCGTGTGGCCAGTAACCAAACCCTGATGGGCAGATACATGATGGATGTGTGGGAGTCGATGAATAAATTTAGGCACCTACTCCCACAGGAGGCTAGGGAGGATTATGACGCCTTCCTTTCAGTTTAGGACACAATAGATACGGCCTCTTGCACAAAGGCCTTGGCCATGACCCTTGGCCACACGGCATGGCTTAGAGAGGCGGGGATATCCCCGGCCTCCCAACAGGTCATCCTTGACCTTCCCTTCAACAGGGAGGTCCTTTTCTGAGCGGAGACTGAGGCCGTTGTCACCAGCCCCTAAGACCCCCAGGGGGACATCAAGTACTTGGGCTTCCTCCCTTCAGGGGCCCCTGAACATCCTCCTTCTCAATAGAAGCCTTACACTGCCATGATTCACCCTGCTTGGCTGAATAGCCAAGTTGTGGCAGTCTAACCCCTCCCCTGGTTCCATTCTTGGATAGGAGAGTTTCTCCCATCCCGGGCCCATACCCCCTCCCTGTGCGGAGGGACTCCACCCTCCACCAGAGGTTGGAACCCCTCATTCTGGCTGTTGATCATCGGTCTCTCCTTTAGACAGGGACCATGTACTATCCTGGGCCCCAATAAGTTTCCTCCTATTACCTGGAGTAATGGGTGTAAAACATACACCAAAAGTTCCTCTTCTAGAGGTACCACCTGTGAATTCTCATGTGGCCTTTTCCCCCATTGGGGAGGGAAGCCCCCCCTCCCCCATCTGCTTTCACTGCTTCCCCTGGGGGCACACAAGGCAGAGACCAGAGTAACTCCCTAAAATTTTGGGTGGAACAGCATTATTCCCTGTCATAGAAGTAAGGGACACTTCCTCCGGTATCCCTGTTGTGACTTAGCTGAACATATGTTTGCTTTAGCCTTGAGGGCCACACATCCCAATTCCATGTGCCCTGACCCCACAATTTGACCTGACCCTACATCGTCTGGCAGGTCTTGGGCCCTACCCCTTTCTCTTTCCTACGCGGTCCACGCTCCGGGGCTTTGGAACAGGGTAATTCGCTGTCACCCTGCCTGGGCGCCAGCTCGGACCAGCAGCATTGAGTGGTTAGATGCCTGATATCTCAGACCTTATCTCACACCCCTATCAGAGACCATTAGGGGTTATTGCCTCCTTTCCCCAGCCTCAACCCCTGGTAGCCTACTTCCATCTTGGGGGGCGAACGCACTGGGAGTATCTCTTCACAATAGAGCCTTTGGCCTGAACCCCATGCTTTCCCTTTTCCAAATTAAAAAGGGATCTCTTGTCTAGCAAAAAGGAGCTCTGCTCCCCTAATATCTTAGTCTGAGTCTCCTGGCAGACTGTGGGGTTTTACTGGGCAGCCCCGGATACCCTGGGATCCTACGACCCAGAGCGTCGTCCCCTAGCATTGGGAAGGGTTTTGGCTGTTACAAGGGGATGGGAAGCGACCTAAGACTGCTCAATGAGTACTCTAGGGTGGGCGGGAACATCCCTAGTAGCCACCCACAAACTGACAGCATGGATCTACTACCCCAGCCCTTCCCCATATCTACATTCCGGGGCCGGATAATCTGGGACCATCTGTCCCTTGCTCTCCTCTTGTGGGATGAACTCTTGTCCAACTCTGGCAGTCGGTCCCTCTGATGCCACCCAGAGGACTGTTTATAAATGTTCATTATAAATATTGCCTTAAGTGGCTTCCAGAGCCTGCTTACCAGGTGGGCGTCTTCCAGTAGGCTACCCCTTATTAGGGTACCCCATGGATCAGCCATCCTCTTTCCCCTCAGGCGGGATGAAATTTCCACCCAACTCAGGCCATCGAGCCTCAATTCTGACCCTCAGGCCAGTGATGATAATAAGTTACAACGGTAGCCTAGGTGGGATTCTCCTGCTCCTCTTCTGGAGCCTCATCACTTGGTGGAAGTCCTCCCCCATCAGAGCAGCCGCCCTCATGACACTGGCATTACTGCAGTTATTCTTCCCGGTAATCCTTGCACATTAGCCAGAAGTCTTATTAAACAATGTTTCTGCCTTCCCAGGCTTCTCCAGAAGGGTTGGCCCCTTGGCATGCATAAGGTTTTGGTGCCAGGCAGTCACGGGATCCCACAAGGACGGCGGGAATGTGTTGTCAGCCCTGTCCCTCAAATTCCAAGCAGCGACTTTGGATCTGGGCAAAGCAGATGACCCTCACCATTGGTCATCTGCCACTCCTTTCTTAGTTTAAAAAAAAAAAAAAAAGAGAGAGAGAGAAAGAAAGGGAAGAAGCGAAGAGAGAAAAATCAGTCAAAAGGGAGCTACACCTCATCATGGTGATACGCCCCAGACCCACCTAGCCCACCTGTCCACTACATCGTCGAGATCTCTCTCCCTCTTTGGTGCTGTGATTCCCAGGTTCTGTCCATTATGAAGCTGGGTGTGCCCCATGGCCTTCGTAGCATAAGTGCTGCAAATACTGGAAGTAGTACTGAGGCTATGAGCTGCGGAGAAAGGTTTCTCTCCCGTGGCCGAGTTCCATCGTCTCAATGCCTTCGACAAATTGTTGATCATCAGGCATCAGTTGCCAGATGCTCCCTTTCAAATTGGCATAATGCCTTGAAATGCCTAAAAGTTCCCTTCCACGAGAACACTGGGAAGGTTATGATGTCTTTGCTGAAGACACCTTGGCCTCAGGTGACACCTTAATAGTGGCGTAGCTAGCCCTGGACATGGCCGGTCGCACCATCCTTACAACTGGGGATAAGCAGTCTTGTCTCTTTATGGCAATCTAAGCCAGCCGTGTAGGCATCGTGTCCTATTTGACAGTAGTCACTGCCCCATTCTCCTGATGCCCCTTTTCAGCCCACTAGGAGAAAGAGTGGGCTTTCCCCCCTCTGTTTTTCCCCTTTCCCTCTTCCTTGCATCTCGCAATATTCGGTTTCCGCTGCTAGTAAACAGATAGCTCCAAAGTCTGCTAACTTTTTCCCGTAATCTTCACACTCCAGTTGATGCTAGTGCCAGAATGCTAGACTTTTCTTCCTCAGCAGTTCCTTAATACCAACTGCTCAGATCCTTAGGCTGAGTCACTTCCTCGCTTACAGCCCCATAGGCATCTCCATGGGAAGTCTCACACTAAGGAACATTAGGCCTTGCCTTCATGGATCAGCAGGCCCTCCATCGCAGCAGGACTTGTACTTTACTGGTCCTAGCCTGGAAGCTGGATCTTAGCGGCCATTTACCTTGGTTAGTAGGGTCTCAGTGTTGAAGGCCCGTTTCCTCAGAGACCTCACATACGAGGCTCTTAGTAGGCCTTCTATACCCCACTGGGGTCAGATTCCCCAACTCAGGTTCCTGTTTACCTAGTCCTGGGGTGCAAGACCTACACCTTTAGGCCCCTCCAGGGGACCTCACTGGCTTGGGGCCAGCTACCCTACGTGGGAAAAGCAGTGCTGGAGGCAGACAGGGCCAACTCCATCCACTGTCCTTGAGCATGGCTAGTAGTCACCTATTACTGAATTGTATCCGAGCAGCGCTTGAAGAAGAACGGGGGGTTACTTACCAGTAACCGTTCTTCTTCGAGATGGGCTGCTCGGATTCATTCACAATCCTCCCACCGTCCCCACAACTGGAGTTGGCGATTTTTAGGGACTGAAGAGGGGCTGGGCGGTGGCCACATATATAGCCACAGGATGGCATGGGGGGCAGTGGCCAGCAGCCCTCTCCTGACAGGCTAGGGCAAAAAGTTTCCGACCAATTGTGTGCTGCGGCACAGATACATCTATTACTGAATGAATCTAAGCAGCCCATCTTGAAGAAAGACGGGTACTGGTAAGTAACCCACCATTTGAATCTTAACAACTGCTCTGATTTGCTGTTAGTGTGACCTGATCCCATGTCTTACACTCCTCTGCATTTATTTTCCTCCCATTCTGCAAGTTCCAACATCTTCAAAGCGTCTGATGAAGTGGGATTTTCTCCCATGAAAGCTCAAGCAAAAAATGAATTTATTCAAGTGCCACAGGACTACTTGTTCATAATGCAAATCTAATTTATGAATGAAAAAGCATATAGCAGACTATTTAGAAATGCCAGTGCAGATAAAAATACTAATGATTATTTAAAAAGTAATACATTAGAATTAACTCGGGAGGCACGATTGTAATGACACCCTTATTCTGAATCCCATTCATTGGTAGTTTAGAACACATCCAAAAATTACCATTTAGGCTATGGTTTCAGGCTTGCAAGCTCAAGAGTTGCATTGTTTTCAATAAGAAAACTGCAGCATTTGAATTATGAGTTTGAACTAATTTTTAGTGTTTTGAAGTGCTCTTCTTAAGAGTTGTGCCAAGAGCCTATTGGTGGGTTATTACTCTGTAAGTTTTGTCAGGCCAGATAAATTCACCACACCTACCACGTTGCTATCATAGAATTTTCTGTGAGTATCCAGTGATGAGAGCTGGATGCTACAGGAGAATGCTCTTTAAAAGAGCTCATGGATTGGGATTCACTTAAAGTTAACCTGCAAGACAAAGTAAATGCTGCCAGATTTTCTGAGGGAATTGTTTTGTTGATTAACAGACTGGAGTGGTAGAGAGCCAATACCCTCTTTCACATCAGCAAGTTTCTCTCTCTTGTTCAGGAAGGTGGTGACAAGGTGACCCTCAGTCTTGAGCACTTGAGGAAACATTACCAAATTGCAAAACAATTTTCACATATTGACTAATTAAAGACAGTTTAAATTCTGGAATTTGAACAGAGCTCTCTAGGAGGAATAGTTGCTTTGCTAAGTGTGAAAGCAATCTGAGAAATACTGTAACATATGAGTAAGGATATGATCCTGTCACAGAGGTCACAAATTCTGGGACTGTTTGGGACTATTTCTGGGGAAGGGCTGGAGCAGCTGTCAGCCCTGGGGCCACCAAAGCAGCAGTTCTAAGGCTGAAGCAGTGATTGGGGTTTGGCAGTCAGCCCTTGCCACAGAACAATGGTGGAACTGGAGCAACTAGCTAGCAGTCAGTCCTTGGGTCACATTCTTCAGAGGCCACAGCAAAGCATTTTTGAAAAATTAGCTTTCTCATATGGTGTCAAGTTGGGTGCCAAAAGCCATAAGATACTATTAAAAGTTTAGGACAGCCACTTCAAAATTCCTGACTCTAGTCTGATCTCACTCTTGATGCTGTATTTCTTTGTTTGAAGTAATGCTTACAGTGTGTTTGACACTTTACAGACAGGCAAAAAAGAAGGTGCCTGCCCTGAAAACTTGCAGCTTATGGATAGAAGCATGAGGGGTTTTTTATACAAACGAAGATGAATACTGTAGGAAGCTTGACAGAGCAGGTTTTTTAGAAATTCCAAAGGGGTAGTTGTGTTAGTCTAGTTCAGCAAAAGAAACGACGACAAAGTGGCGTTTTCTCCTATGAAAGCTCATGCGATATGTAAATTTGTTAGTCTTTGAAAGTACCACAGGACTCTAGGCTTTTAGAGACACCTAAAGGTGGAGTAGAGGTCAAAGCAGGTATGGAGGTAGTAAATGCAGTTTTGTACATTTAATAGACTTTTCCTTCATTACAACAGTCCTGGTTTCCTTTCGATTTTTCTTTTTAGTACTTGCAGAGTCATTCTCAAATATTTCGACTTAATTCTGATGAAAATAAAGTTAGCCTAAAGGAGATGTACCATAAGCTCCAATTTGGGTCAGATTCCCAAGGACTAGATCTGGAAAGCTCTTCTCAGAACCATGATGTCCAGTGGACTTCAGAAAATCCATGTACAAAAGATGGCAAGCCTGGTTCCCATTGGTTTGACTTGAATGATTCTAAAGTCCAGCCCATTAAGGAGAAGGATATTGAGAAACAATTTCAGGGTAAAGAAAGTGCCTACATGCTGTTTTATCGAAAATCCAAATTGAAAAGACCGTCTGAAGGTAGGAAAAATATTAACTGTGGCAGATTGTTCTTTCCTCCACAAAATTACATTGACTTAACCCCTCACTCCCCCCAAATAAGAAAAAACACCCAGCACTGTGGTTCTTGTACATATTTTCTATGCAGGAGGAATAGAAAAGTCCTCCCACTATTTAATGGAGGAAAAGGTTAGCAGGAGATTTAATAGTGTAGTGAGAGTGGTTGTAGTGAAGTGGGCAGCTAATGGTCTTCAGGTGCCAAAATTTTCAGCATCTTCCACCATCACTGACCAATTAACTCACTGTTATAATGAAAACGTTGCTTATAACTGTTAGACCTCAGTATTTCATAGGAACATGAACAGATATAAAATTTACATATTGTATCTACCTGTAATTTAACGACATTTTACAAGGGAACCTACATTCTTCATTAAAGACTAAAAGATTGCCATATTGGGAGGCCTAGTCTTGGTTGTCATCTCCTGTCAGTATTGCCTTATACCACTAAAACTAAACTAAACTAGCTTGCTTTTGTCATAGCTCAAGGAAATCCAAGATACCGGGTTCCTGACCACCTCTTGAATGAAATGGATGCTGCCAACATAGAACTTCAGAAAAGAAGGTGTGTAATATATTCATTGTAATACTTTGTCATTTGTAGATCTCAAGTGCATTACAAAGAAAGGAAAGTATTGTTATCCTAATTTTGTGGATGAGAAAAACTGAGTCTCACATAGATGAAATCACTAACACAAGGTCACATAGGTCATTCCAGGAATTAGAACCCAGGATTCCTGACTTCAGACCACTGCATTCTCCACTTACCTCCCTGTTACATTCCTTTACAGGCCTGCTTTCTCAGGCATGGTAACACAATTGTTGAACAAATGCACTAAAAAAAAAAAACAACCCCCAAAAAAAACCCAAAACCAATGTTCTAGACTTAAGTAAATCAATAAAACAAACAAGGAGTTCTGTGGCAGTTTCAGACTAACAACTTGGCAACAAGAAAATCAGCGTAACTCTTGGGATAGAATGGAAGGAATTCTTTTAGAGCCATTGTTACAGAAATACTGGCAAGAAAAAGGAACTACCTTATAATAAAATAGCAAGTGCGTAGCATTCTTTGCCAGAAATTTTAACTTAAAGTGTGCTATTGGAATTGACTCTCTGCAGTCTTAAAGTAAGCTCTCCAGATGGGGCTTTAAGTGGTATGTGATGTTTGTGTGGCCCCTCTGCATAGGGATGATTTTACTTTTTGTGTTATCCTTGTTTTTATTGCCTTATTTGGTATCTTTTGTAGGTGAAAATGGATGCAAGAACCAGAAATGAGGGCTAATAGACAGGTCTTTTTTCAGTCTTAGCTGTGTATCTTGGATCTCTCAGCAGCTTCTGCTTTGTTTTCATTGTGCAGTTATGTTAGAGTATTGATTTGCAAGTTGGGTACAAAAACTAGGATTAGGGATATCTTCACTAAAATAAGTTAACTATATTACAAATGGATATTTGAAGGGCCTGAAGAAGCCAGCACTATTGAACAAGCATTTTAGAATGTTCTTGGAGGGTTTCTTTATTGCGCACTGTATAGCATATAGATTGTTGGCTTCTTTGAGTGCCTGTGGCACTTGATGGTTCAATCCAGACCAGTAAGAAGTTTTGTTACCCCCTGCCCTGCAGCTTTGGGTGTCTTAAATGGTATACTGCTGTAGTTCATAGTCCTGGTACCAATAGCCAGCAGACAAACATGCAGGTTGTAGCCTCGCTTCTATTGTTTGTTCACTTTTGCAGCGTGGCCCCAACATGCTTTCCATCCTGAATTTCCCTGAAGCCATCAAACCTGTAGTGTCGAGCATTTTCACTTTATGTGCTTTCAAAAATTAAATTTGAAGAGGCAGTATCCAACAACTTATTTAACGGGGATTAACAAGCCCTCTGTTTTAATGAAAGCGGTGATTTGGTTTATAGTAGAAGTCAAACAAATTTATTAAAGTCAGATTTCAGTGGTATCAAGTATAGGAATAAAGATAGAAGGGATAATAAGCAAACAAAAGTAAAAATATGCCTTTTAAGACTAAAGCTAAATTTCAGGAAGTTAGTCTTTGCCTAAGCAGATCAGTTCTCAAAGACTTCAACTCCTTTGGCTGAAGGAACCATCATTTTGTGGTTTCAAGAGTTTCTGGCCCCATTCGTTTTCGAAGTGACAGATAACTATGGAATCGTCTTCCTTTCATTAAAATGTATTCAAAAAGTAACCCAGACACAGCTTTTGTCTCCTGCTGGGGTGTAGACATGTGTTGTCTTGTCAAGTTATTGACCATGCTTCAAGAAGTAGGAAGAGACTTCCTGAGGATTTTCTCTATTTCTCACTCATTTCCTTTCTTGTCCTTTCACCCCCACTCCCTGGTCTTTTTGAAATTCAGTGTTCATCTTTCTCAGCTTGCTTTCCTGAGAACTTTGATTACCTTCCAAGGAAATAGGCTTTTCTTTGCCTTTGGGTGTTGCCTTGCTTGTTTTATATCACTGGCACCTTCTAGGAGGGGGAGTACCTCACTTCTGTGTCTGAAACAGGCCTAGCTTAGGCCCTGCTAGCCAAATACATTGTAAGAAAATGTTTTCAGCGTACACATCACCTATGACATTGTGTGGATTTAGTATATGTACATCATGTAAAGATAATGATGATTGATGAGTTATAAGTTTTCCAAATACATATTACATTTCAAATTTTGGGTATAACAGTGTGGTGGTAGAAACTGGGGTATCCTTAAGGTCACAGGAACTTTATGCATTTCCATCTGTAACTCTGTCCTGGTATACGGTTAATCTGTGAGCTCAGCACCATAGTGTGCCACCTCATGAGTGTGATTACACAGAGGTAATACCAGAAGAACAGTCAACAGTAAGTCACCTTCCCTTTTAGCCTATTGGTATTGACATGTGTTTATGATATGCTTTTTTAAAAGGATGGACTGTGAATCTGCAGACAGTAACATTGATTTGTGTCTCCATTTGGGCTCTCACTATAAACATTACAATGGGGCCCTCCATCCATCACTTTCTCGGAAGGAAAGTGTGCTGGATCTCACTGTCGATAAAAGAAAAACCCTAGGAGATCTCAGACAATCAATATTTCAGGTATTTACTCTTTTTAAAGAAAGTCAACCCAAACATTTTTCTTCTTCTGAGTTACCAAGACAGTTTTAAATTCTGAATATGATTGTGCCATGTGTACCAAGAAGAAATTTTTGGCAGTATGACCTAATTTTTGAAGTGTAGAAACTACATCTAAGGAAACTTTTGTCTGAAAAAAACCCTTGCATTATATTGCAGAAGCCATGGAAATGATGAAACGAGCTCTTAACAATCACAGTAAAAATAAACCTTAAAACTGGCTTACAACTTGGACACTGTAGATAGGGACTGAAGTCTTAAAGTCCTGCTGGTAGAGAAATTCCAGGAGGGTAGCTGTGGTAGTCTAGTTCAGCAAAACAAACAAGGAGTCCTGTGGCACATTTAAAGACTAACAAGTAAATAAATACATTTTTGTGTTAGGACGCAGTGGTTGAGAACTGCTGTTCTAGGGTCCTTGTTCACCAGGACAGGAAGAAGGCTGAAGAAAACACCTAGGAATTAGATTTCTTATATACTGAAAAGAAGTCCCGGAAATTTATTTTTTGGAAACTATCACACTGGAAAAAATCTAAATATTTTTCCCCCCAGTATACAAAAGAAGCATCATAGTTCCCAGAGAGTGGTCAGTTCAGTTTGTTAAATAACCGAGGAGTTAGTAATGACTTCATTTTAGAACTTGGGTCACTTTGTATTGCTCCATGTAGAGTGCAAAGAAAAAAAAATCTCAAATTTTGGCAAGTGCCAGATCTAGCCTAGTTAATCATTTATGACAGTTGGCTAAAAATAACTGCATGCAAGACCAAAAAATGTTCTATTCTACTTCTTGGGTATAATTACAGTGCTTGAACTCCTGGCCCTAGTTCAATTCATTAGCAAAACCGTTTAACTTCATTTTGGGAGCCAGTATTTCACTTTTTACAATTAGTTTCAAACTTTGCTGAGGGATTTCAACTTTTGCTTTTTTCCCACAAGCACTTGTTTCATTCTTACCCATTAGTTGCTGGAATTTTGGGAAGGAGACATGATCCTCAGTATTGCAAAGTATCTACCAGCAGGACTTCATCTTTACCAAACACTGAATGGTAAGTCCTGCATAAAAGACGACTTTGTTGTTTATCTGCATGCTTTGTAAATTATTTAAGGCATTTTGAAGATGTTCTATTTATTAACTTGCTGGAGAAATGTATTATTTCTTACTAACTTCACTGCTCAGTTTGACCTATTTGCAAATCCACTCCAATCTCTTCAGCCTTGAACTTATTTATAGTAAACTTTGGTGGTAAACCCTTGGAGAGAGGATGGTTTTTAATCTGCATATGTTCGGTGCCTAGAACAGTGAGGACGTATTCCGTAATTCTGATTCCTCTGTGCTGCAATGATACAAATAATAATGTGTTATGATCCTCATAGTAACTAGTCTGGTAATTTTTTACTAGGAAGCAGGATGAAACTACAGGTCTCTTTATAAATATTAATCAGATTCGCAGGCATGGGAGATTTTACACTATCTGTTTGAAAGTTCATTATGTCTTATTAGTATTTATCTAGTAGTTTTAAAAGATAGGAGATCTGTGAGACAAAATAGCAAACAAATGGACTGGACATTTTAAAACAAGTGTCTTAATGGAAGGAAAATTTGAAGAAGACAGTTTTATTTAAATAGCAAAATATGTAGCTCAGTTAAGACGTAATCAGTTTGGCTTTCATTAGTCTTAGCACTTACAACTTTATATGGGTTTATCATTCTAGATATTAAGTCAGACTTCTAAAAAATCTGACCTGTTGTTGAGTGAAATACAATGTAAACTGCTTCAGTTTTTAATTGAATAAGCCCTGTTCTGTCTGCCTCAGAACACTGTTTTTGCCAAAAAAAAAAAAAAAAAAAAAAAGCTCAGTTTTTACAGTACCATGTTGGAATACAGAAGCAAAACATGTTGTAAATGTCTTTGCAGATTTTAATATAATCCTTTTAGATTTATGACAATTGCCATTTAATCTGTATTGTGGTAGGAGTATAGTTGAATACAAAAAAAAATTGGCTTTCAGGACACAATACATGACTACTTCAGCATTTAGTAGTATTAACTGACTATAGCAATGTATTTGTGAATCTTATGTAGGAAGATATTGATGATAAAAGATTTATGACATAGAGTTTAAGGTCACAGTCCTGAAAAAGAATTTTCCATCGGTGAACCCTTGTGTCTACCAGTAGACTTGCTGACCTAACGCAGAGGTCCCCAAAATGTGGGGCACCCTGCCAGTGGCTGGAGATAAACACTTGGAGGGTGTGGCCTGCCCTGGGCCAATCTCCACTGAGGTAGGTGGTAGTAAGGAAGTGCCACCCAGCTCCCTCTGCCCTGACCACTGCTTTGGGCCCACCATGGCCCCGCTTCCAGTCCCAGCAGTGCACAGGGTTAAGGGGAAGCATAGAATAAAAATTTTGGGGACCACTGACTTAATGGGACTCCTCAGATGCATAAGGGCCTGTCTAGGAAATCATTTCACAGGACTGAGCCCTAAATTCAATCTTCTGCATCTGTTCTTCATAGCAACTTTACATCATGATAGAACAGCCAAATATTCATTACTGTTCTGTTCTATGCACAGTTTGCCTCTAGATGTTGGCTACCTACTGGGGGAAATCTTAATAATCTGATCTTTTCAGGAGATGAGATGACATTGAGTAGCACTGGACTTGCTGATGGGTCAGACATCTTTGTATGGAATGGCAAGAAGGTAAGACAGCAGGAAAATAAATCACTTTCTATAAATCTTGAGGGTTTATAATTTTATAACATTTTTCTTTATAAGCATTAATTTTTAATCTTCACTGAAGTTTCTGATGATTTAAAATTTTGTAATACTTTCTTGAGGCATGTTGGTGATGTTGGCATCAGTGATGTCATTCCAGCCAACTTCACAGATTGATCTTTCTATGCTGCTTGTAACGATAGCTTTCATGTTCCTCTAGATACACTGGTTTCTTGGTAGAACATGGTTGTATAAACAAACTGTATCATATAGAGTCTGTGATAGTGAGATTCCTAGATGATTACTTCTTAAAATTCCATACCTATTAAGCAAAAGCAGATTCTTAAATTTGTCTGTCAGGTCAGTTGATGATGTAATAACAAAAGTTTACTCAGCTGCATAACATCCTGCAAGCACAGCTAAATTTTGCATCGGCGTTGAAAGAATTCACTAAAATTCAGCACTCTCTCCTTGGATTGTTCCCTTTTGCTTGGTCTCTTCTTTGTCTTAGTGTGAAGCATCTAAAATACAAGTTATGCATAGTGGATGATGGCTTGCCTACAAAGGTAGTAATTTCTATAATTTTTAAATATTTTGTTTCTACAACATAGTTACTAGATCTTTTAAAGCTAGTGGCAAAATTTATCTATATTTCCACTGAAAATGTTACTTTTTAAAAAAACATGTATAATAAGGATGTGTCTAGTAACTGATTAAAACAAATTTAATGTTAATACAGTCTGTTTTATTCTTGATGTGCACATTTATTTTTATTCTCTTGCTAAACTTCAGAGTAGGCCAAGTTTACTTTCCCTTTATTTTAATTTTTAGGGTTGCCTCAGTATTATTATTATTATAATTTTTGTATTGAATAAGTTTGTGTCATTCGTAAACACCTTCAAGGAGTAAATTAGTCAGGCTTGACAGTGATTGTTAATCACAGGGCTGGTCTTCATTTGCTGCCGTTTTCAGTGACAGTCAGATACACAAGCTCTGTAAAATAACTTCCGTATCTCTGTTTGCCTTCCTAATGTCCACTTACCTCCATGTCTCCACTATGCTGAGTTTATGAGAAGTGCCCTTCAACTCAGCAGTACTCTTCTTATGGTGGTGGACTTAAGTGTCGACTTCCTGATCAGTTGAGTGGGTTTGCTTTGGCTGCTCAGTTGAACAGTTGAATTAGGTGCTGTCGGTATAGACTTGGCCTGACTGCAGTGTAAATGTTACGTGTTTTGGTATTCAGATCCAGGTAATACTTTTACAGGTGCGTTTTGTATTTCTGTGCAAAAATATTAAATGGTTCCATTATCTTCCCATTTTTTTCCCCTTTACCACCAGTTTTTTCAAGATGGATTCAGAATTAGACCAATACTTGGCCTCCCGCATCATATCCCTTTCTTAACATCTCTGATATTCTTTAACAAGCTGTTCAGGTGGAATTTAGTCAGTAGAGGTTTAATTCTAATGTGGCTAAAAAAAAGAAAGCAAGACTTCCTTGTCTTTTGATTGAGCAACTAGAACGAGCAATACTTTGTAGACCTCTTGCTATACGATTTGCTATTGCTGATTACACTTCATCTGCAAATCTTGCACACTTACTACAGGTTGGCGGTATGGAGGTGTTACAAGGTGTTGACCATGAACCTGTGCTCCTAAATGTTCTTCGTTTAGCGGGCTATAACGAAGGAGGAAAAGGTCAGCATTTCATAGAATCCCAGCATGTCTTTCCATGCAGTGCAGAACTAAACACCATATGGAAAGCCTTAGCGTTGCCAGGAGGGATCATCTTAAAGAACAATTCAGGATCTGATAAAGAAGTCGAGAATTGGAAAGTCATTCCTGATGTGGATATGAAGAAGACAGTCAGAAGTGTTGGCCTGACAGATGGGAGTTCACTATTAGTTTTAGACAGCCATGATCAAAGGTAGATGTTATAATTATGTTTCTTTCCTATTAAGCATTTGTTTTAAAACTAGGAGGTAATTAACAAAGTAAAATTCCTTTGGTTAAAATTAAGTTCCAAAGGGATGTTAGTCTAGCTTAACAAAACAAGTAGTCTGGTGGCACTTTCAAAGACTAACAAATTTATTTATTGCATGAGCTGTCGTGAGAGAAGAATCAAGCATCTGAGGAAGTGGAATTTTCTCCCACGAAAGCTCATACAATAAATAAATGTTAGTCTTTAAAAGCGCTACCAAACTCCCTTGTTTGTTTTGGTTAAAATTGCACTGTTATGTAGCCTCATTGCTGTTCTTGTTAGTCATTTTGCCACTACTGTTAATGATACCAAGGTTGTGAAAGTTGGAGCAATTTAATTCCAAAAGGTTATGATTGATACTGTAAAGCTGTCTTTGCCATGGTTTACATGATTTGTGGTATATGTGAAGAATAGAGGTTTACATTTACTTTTGATATTTTGGCAAGGGAGAGCACAATAGAAAACATTTTCTATATGCAGCATGGCTGAATTGACACTTCTGAAATGTTATGGGTATTTAATGCAACATCAGGCATAGAAGATTAATTTGAATTTCACTTCATAGGATGTTTTTGAAGGGTTTGTATGTGGTGGTGGGAAAGGAGAATTGTAAAATAATTGTTATAGGTAGCATGCCCTTGTGCTTGATTTACCAGTAGATTTCTTTTCTGGTTTTTGAGAGGGAAGAATAAAAAAAAAAAAAAAAGCTAAAAAAATGTACACTTAAGTCTCTATGCATGAAAATGTAGTTAGTTTTGTGCACCCCTGCCTGTACTTGAGATGTAGACTTTGACTTAGCAGTTACAGTAAAACAATTAAAATACAAATAGTGAAGCAGCAATTCACCGTTGAGGACTATATTTTTACCAAGACTCAGATTTTGAGTATGTGATTAGAATATTTTTACAAGGCAGAAAAGCATATTTGCCACAAAACACATCAATCTTATGTACTAAAGGAGTTTGATGAAATTGTGAAATTTGTGTGCTTGATAAACCAAGTTTATAAATCATCAGCCAAATAAGTGTTATTTATGGAGATGTGAGGGCAAGGTTGTATTGGAAACTGCTTTGCACCCGTAACTAGAACAGTTATGACTACTGATGGCAGGTGACTTGATATAAAACACTACTTCTTAACTAGCACCTTTTAAAGGGCAAAAAGCAAAGGGGAAAAAAGGTCAGCTGTAAGTACAAAATTGTTTCTCTCCTAGGAGAGAAGTACAAAATAATTAATCCTAATATGTGTCCAAGCTTACATTTAGTACATACATAGTAATATGTCCCTCCATTTCAAATATCTATTAGAATCATTACAATGACTTCTATAATACTGACTGTTTTGTTCATTGTGGTGGAAGTGGCCTTTTCTTCTAGACACTGATGCCATGTCTGCACTGAAAATTGTGTGTCAATCCCCATGGATCGATTGAGCAGCCAGCGTAGGCTCACTCAGTCAATCCCAGAAGTGTTCTCTTGTCGATGCAGTAACTCCACTCCTCCAGTGTGAATTTTTCCCATTTCTGAACAAAATGGCAAGGTTGACCTAACTTCCTCACATAGACCAGCCCAGAAACTCCTAATTTCCCATCTATAGAAGTGACTTAGGCACCTAGACTTCTAAGGACCATTGGCTTTTGATGAGCTATAGCTCTACTCTGCACTACAGAGTTTGCCTCACATTGACCTAGCTCTGTAAGCGACTACAGTAAAATGTTGCTTCCATCAATTTAACTCACCAATTACACTGACTTTTGACTCCGCCTTCATAGTCAGGCACAGAGTCAATGTTGATTTAGTTAGGTAGAGACGGCCCTAGTCTGCGTTGAGGGCAAATTTTGGTGGCAGTCAACTACCAGTTATAAGAGGAACATAAAATTCCTTGAGTAACTAGTAGCGACTTTTAAAGCCGCCACTACACATTAGGGAAAAGCCAACTGCAAATTGTTTGCGGTCAGCTTTCCCTTACGCCCCCTGGTCCCCAGGACTTCCAAGGCTGATTTCTGGGAGCAGTGCAGCGAGTTCGTACCGCTCCCAGAAGGGCAAACTCATGGTGGTGAAATTGCTGCCATTAGTGCAGACATACCCACAGTGTCAGTGTAGACATTACATTGCTCTACATTGACTTTTTGCTTTTCAGAAGCCATTCCACATTGCCACATCCTGATAGATAAATCAGTGCAAGCACTTCTGGTTAGGGCACACTCTGCCAACAAAAGGAAATGCAGTGGCTGTATGTCAACATAATTTTGCAGTGTAGATGTACCCTTTTTGAAAATTGAAATTAGGTTCCTTAAGTCTCTATGGCATTTTTGAAAATTTTCCCCTAGAACTATTTTTGTTTGTACACTGCCTGCCACAAAAGGACCTTGATGCTGACTTGGGCTTTTGGGTGTTCCCACCATATAAGTAGTGGTAATAAGACTGAGTTCATAAATAAACCATAAATCACTGTGGTGGTGAATAGTCTTCCCCACATAAGTAATTTACATTTTCCCCTATGGTCTTTGTTTTCATACGACACAAATCTGCATTCTACGTGTATCTTGTTTGCAGCTTGGTGAATATGGCAAGTGGCAATTTGACTGCTTTTACGCATGATATCAGCTGGCTACAAGTTAAAAATTTCTGTGGGCTGGGAGCTGAAGAGAAACAAGTTAAAATTACTGCAACTGTTGAAACAGTGAGTAAGGGGTAACAATTGTTCAGCAATATAAAAGCATTCTTTCTTACTTCTGCACAGCTTCTTCAGTTCAGTTGTGCTAATCACCAGGGATAAAATGGTGGCCTTATTAATGTCAGTGGCAAAATTCCCATTGACTTCAGTGAAGCCAGGGTTTCTCCTTGGGGAATCTTTCAGTTAAGTACACTAGCCCAGTGGTTTTCAAACTTTTTTTTCTTGGGACCCAGTTGAATAAAATCATCTATGCTAGTGACCCAACAATTACGTCTTTGAGCAGTGCATTCCAGTCTTCTGATGGTACCATCAGGGGGCACCACAACCCAGTATTGGAGGGTTTGCGGCCAACTAGTGAGTTCCAACCCAGTGTTTGAAAACTAGCATATATCTGAAGACTGCATGGGTGTCTTTGACATTGCCAGTGGTAAGAGTTGGAATAAGCAATATTGTCTGTGTGGTTGAGACAAGCACATGTATGTCTGCTTTGAAGAAACGTCTAATTCCATAATGTACCACAACCTGAAGAAAACCAAAATTGGCTAACATAGATTCTAGTAAACTTTTACAATGGTTTTCTTCTGGGGCCATCATGAAAACAATGTGGTGCACAAGGCTGTCCTGAAGAACAAAACTTCAGCTATCTTTTAAATGAAGAAAATAGTTTTTTTATTTAACATTCAGGTTTACATACTTTATTGCTTATTCTATTAGTATTTTACATGTTAATTACTTTCCATACAAAAGCTCCAGCTCCCCTATTTTCAGAGTCTTATTCCCTCACCTCAAACATTATCTGATTTTATCACCCACGTTATTTATACATCTGAATTGCATCATCTTAATCCCCTTCTGCATTAAATACAACTTCACTTTCCTGAACTTGTTCAGAGAGAAATCCTCTGAGACTGCTCTTGCTCTTTCCCACATTGTTGTTTAATGCTACAGAAAGAATATTGAACATTATGTGTTGCATAGTGAGTCAGTTTCTAGTTACTTGTTTGGTGCATTTTCTGTGGTTTGTAGATCTGTAATCTGATGATATTCTAATTACTTTTTAGGGTGGCCGATGGTTTTAAGAATCCCAGTGTTTTACTATGTACATAGTATATTAAAAAGATTTTTCTCAGATTTGCAATATGAAAGTAAAATTAATACTTCTGAATAGTAGTCTTGCCAAGTGTTTGGAAGTGCCTTCCCCCTACCCCAGAGCTTGTATTCTGTTTTTGCATAGTGTACTATATTCCATCATTACTAATATTTCTCTCTTAGGTGATGTCAGATATCAAAAGTAAAGCAATACAGGAGCTGCAATTAAGGGAGGAGCTAGGTAATTGACTTCAATTATTTTATTGGTGATATGGTTATTTCAGAGTTTGCTGGATGGCTTTTACTGTTTACAAATGGGAGCCCACTTGAGATGTGGGTGTTAGTCTTTACTATTCAGAATTTAATAGCTTTTCTCTGGTGCAGGATGTAAGGGATCTGATATTCTTCTGGTGGTGAATAAAATGGCACATCTTTCTGGCTAAAACTAATAGAATGTGCCCAACTGACTGCTGTTGAAAAATATGTATTCTAGGAGTACCTTACTTAAATCCACCCACTACTTTTCCTAGAAGCAATTTGGAATAACTTTGACATCTTGTTTTAAAAAATATGTATATTGTGATAAAAGCAATTCTGAGAAGTCCATTGCCTTCCTTCTGCATTCTACAAGACTTAAGTCAAGCCATTTCTAAAAATGTGTATCCAAAGTTGGAGACTTCGGCCTATCACAGTAGTCAAGCCACTATTCGGAAGGTAGCTAACGTTTTATAAAGGGAAGGTAATGTTCAGCCAAGGAGGCAAGGCTACCACTGGTCTCTTGACCTCTGGAAAATGCTACCAAGTTCTAAAGTAGGCACTGTATCTTAGTGACAATACTTTTTCCACTATGAGACACCTGTAGTTAGTTAAACCTGTTTATTTGTTAATATTCAGTCCTTGATCACTCCAATGAGCTGAACCATATTTAATTTAATCTATTTAGTCCATCTTGTCCTACTTTTTCCTCCATTGTAGTGGGTGACAGCTGTCTCAGACCTGTTAACAGAAATGGGAAGCTTCTCTCTCCAGGTAAACCTCTTCAAGTAAAGTTAAGGAAAAGATGTGTGGCTACTGTTGTTTTCATTTAATAGAACACACAAGCATAGCGGGGTGAACAATGGCTTCCCTGTTGTTCATAGGGGCGGGTTGTAGTCGGTCATAATTACAAAGACTAGTCATTTGGGGCAGGGAGAGAGTGAGAGTTGTTCTGTAGCCTGGTGGCTTGGGCAATCTAATGAGATATGAGAGACCCAAATTCCAGTTTTTGCTCTAATGGCTAACAGGAGTCGTGTGGCACCTTAGAGACTAACAAAAAATTTGGGGAGGCATAAGCTTTCATGGGGTAGAACCCACTTCATCAGATGCCTGCAGTGCAGCAGACCAATGTCCTAGTTATTGGCTTATGGGGCATTCTGGGGCACATCTCCCTCCATCTCCTCTTGAAGCTGCTTCACTTTGTATGGATAATTGGTCATTAGACAAGTTTCAGAGGGGTAGCCCTGTTAATCTGTTTTCAGCAAATGATGAAGGCCTCTTTGAGACTTAACAAAATTTCGACGGGGGAAGGGGTAATCTTTTGTGGGCTGGAACCCACTTTGTCAGATGCATCTAGGATGGCCATTTTGTTATTCCAGCCACAAACCTTGCAATGTGTTAGTAATGTTAAAGCAAAACTGGTTTGTTTCTATATTACCAAAACATTTCAGTTTTTTAGTGATCTATTCATTAATTTGTATTGTGTTGACCAAATAGTAGCTCTTGGAACAATTTCACCCAGCTCTCCATAAGTCTGATATCACATTGAAGTGATAAATGAGTATTCCATGGGGCTTCTATACTTAACCAAAACGGGAGACTTTTTCCAATAGTAATGCTATCTGCTAGCATTTCCACTATCAAATGAATAAATTTATTTATTTATTTATTTATTTTTTTACTAATTGCATCTAAATTCACTAGTATTAAATACTTTACTATCAATTGTTTGTTAACTAGGAAATGGGTGCTGGATCACTGCAAAAATTCACAAAAGGCAAACAGTTTTCCAGTACAATGTATTATATATAGATGAAGAGAACTGCTAGTGTTGAGTAACTAAACCATAGAAATAAATAAACAGTACGTTGAATCTCACTAAAAATAACTCCATGACTCCTTTAATTTTTAGTTTTGTGTGCAGACAGTTTAAGAAGCAGATTCCCTCTTTGTGGATTTACTACATCTATTCATATAAACATTACAAACCAAATAAGTTAATGTGAACAATATATTAACAGCTCAGTGTTTGCATTACATTATCACTTTATGACCATACTGGCAGCACTAATGTTTTTTGGAAATAAACTTCTATTGTTTTCCATATTTTTCTCCTCTCTCGAGTGCCTGAGGATTACACTGTCAAAGAAGCAGAGCTGAAAATGGGAAGCCTGTTGGGACTGTGTCATGGAAAAGCTCCAACTTCCTCTCAGGTAAAGGAGTAGGGATACTGAAAGAGAGGCTGTGTCATAAAAGAGCTTTGATCGTGTTTGTTTTCTAATGTTCCTGATTGGTATTTTCTTGTCATAACACTGTCTAGACTTAATAGTCTAAGAGAAATGCTCATTCTCTTTATAAAAGTATGCTAGTTGATTTATTCCCTTTGGAAAGTTATGGGTATTAGGTGCATTGTTGTTTACTAAGTTGAGCACCTTCCCTACCTTATTTCATGTTTAATTGTAAAGATGTATCTGGGCTGCCTTGTGTGTGTTCATCACAAGACAGTTTCAGAGCTGTTTGTTTCATTAGAAGGATGACTTTGCCATGCATGTGTAGTGGATATGAGGAAAACTTAACCCTGTTTTCATTCTTAAATTTATGTTCTGAGAAATGAGATAATTAGTTATGAGGTTCCAAAGGGGCAGCTGTGTTTGTCAGGTTCAGCAAAAGAAGCAAGGAGTCCTGTGGCCCTTAAAGGCTAACATTTATTTATCTCATGAGCTTTTGTGGGAGAATATCCCACTTCGTCAGATGCTTTGAAGTGTGGGATTTTCTGCCATGAAAGCTCATGAAATAGATAAATTTATTAGTCTTTAAGGGCCACAGGATTCCTTGCTTCTTTTAGTTGTGAGGTACTCCTTGTATTTGTACTGTATCTGAAGTAGTCTATCTTAGCCTTATTCTAGAATTAAACATCATGTAAATATATTACTTCTGTACATATGTATAAAATCATGCTGCACGACCTCTGAGATTTAACTTGACATGCTGTTCTTTCTTTTAGCTCTTCTTGTATTTTGTTGTTGGGAGTGATGTGCAGGGAGGCACAGAGATGGAGATAGTCGTGGAAGAGACCTCATCTGTGAGAGAGGTAAGTATAGGAGTCCTACCGAAATCTTTCATTTTACATGGCCACTTCAGCAGTCCAGTGCCAACTCGTGTACACATGGATACTCCTTGTCTGCTACTTATTTTTTCAAAATAACATCTGTGTTACAGTAGATGCCCTGGGGAAATCTCAACCCTGAAATTTCAGATGTGATTTATTGGGGAAAACTTCGAAGACAGAAAGGGGGAGAGAGGCGTGCTGAGTTCCTTAAAGATGATGAGGAAGGAGCCTGCCTTTGGACTGATCAGAATTCAGTTAGCTTAGATATGGTCATTTGATCATCTTCGTAAGTACTTAGCCATAGGGATTCTGCAATACTGTGACAAGATTGATCATGATTAAGTTCTGTTTTGTGGGGTGTAAGCTTCTGGATTTACAAGTTTTAGAATTAGTCTTTTTGAAAACTGAAGAGGTCTGTTGATCAGAGCCTTCTGTGGCAGAGGAAGGCGGCATCTTTTAGCAATGTCTGATTCTTTACCCTAGAGTTGGCTTCAGAGAAGCACCTTTCTCCAAACTAGGAAGTGGACACAGGTCTTGGTATCAAACAGTGCTTTTAAAATATTTTTTTGATATTGTGGTTATGAAGAGCCAATGTTCAGTATCTTTACCTTTTTGTTTTGGAGTCATCCAGACGTTGTGTCTTTAAAAACAAACACTGGTCCTGTGGACTTTTAAGGCAAAGCTTTGCTGCTAGGCATAAGGACACTTGTTTTATGAGTTCAGAACCTTAAAATTTAGCTTTTAATCTCTATCTGATGGGTGAATAGAAGTCAAGACACTTTCTTCCACAAAATAAAGCAAATAAATGAAACATCTACCTAACCACATGGCAGATGCCTTGGCGCTGCCACAGCGGTTCTCACTGTAACTAGCATGAACTTTTTGTATCTCACTACAGTTCACATAGTTAAACTAAAAGTACTCAAAGGAAATTTGTGTGCAGCAAATAGTGTAGTGGCTAGCACCTCAGCTTAACAGACAGATGGTCCTGGGTTCAATTCCCAGGGGGTTGGACTTGATGATCTCATGAGGTCCCTTCCAGCCCTATGATTTGATTTGATTTGATTTGATTTGATTTGATTTGAAATTGGGCTTTTTAAGATTCTGGCTTTAGTTTTAATAAAGGAAATCCGTGGGAGGAAGTTGTTGTGTTAAATGCCTACATGGCAGAAGTCATATCACAGAAGTGATGAATTGATAGGACAAGTCTATTTTCAGACAGGCTGTGAAAGCAGCTTCTTGCATTGAGTGAAAACAATTTTATATTCTAGGTCAGAGGTGTCAAACTCATTAAATGTGGGGGGCCATATGAGTGCAGGACACCTGTTGTGGGCGATGGATCTGCAGCAGCTCCCCAACCCTTTCCCCTGACATGTTCAAAGCGGCATCGGCTCCCCTTACCCATGCCCAATTCCACAGAGCTCTGCAACACCTTCCCTTTTCCCTGCCCTGGGGGCTCCCTTTCGCCATGCTGGCTCCTTGATCCCCCCACTTCTCTTATTGTGCAGACCCTGCCCCCCCCCTTCCTCTGCTTGGCTGCTCCCAGATTCCCCCCACTCCCCAGCTGGGCAGCTCCCAAGACCCGCTTTTCCACTTCCCCTACTGAATGGTGGCAGGCAATCAGTCTGTCAAAGGCAAGCAGGGTTCCTGCCTCTCTGTGCACTCACTGTCAGCCATTCAGCATGGTGGCCTTTGGCTGGATCAGTCCTGGCTGACCTTTTGATTGGCTCATTCCCCTGTGGGCCCCAGCCACTTTTTCCTTTTCCTATTTGTGATTTGTGCAATGTGCAGTTAGATTAGCATGCCAACTGATTGACAGTGAACCGGTAGGGTGGAGGGCAGTGCAGTGATTCTCTGGGAGTCTGGCCAAGCCTGCTTTGACTGAGGCTCCGGTTGGTTGGCAGACCACAGCAAAGCTGAGCTAGGAATGGAGGGCTTCTTTTGTTCCCCTGTGCTCTGACTCCCTCACGATCCCAGTTACTTAGCCCCACTCTGCGGGGTAGAAGCCTGTCTTTGTTGTTCACTTCTACTACAGAGAGCTCCCAGGCATTAGCTCCACAGGCTGGATGAGTGCCACTGGTGGGCCAGATCAGTGCCCTTGACAGGCGAGATCTGTAAGTTTGACACCCCTGTTCTAGGTGCTCAGATCTGGCCTACTGACAAGTGCCAAGTAAGGATTTGTGGGCCATTGTTCTGTTCATTAAGATAGGAGCAGACCAGGAGCTAGGCTGTGACTCGGTTACACATTGGAAAATCTACTGTTGGAAAAGAAATTATTTTTCAAATTGGGTACTGGGGTTAAATATGACCATGTATTTTTCTTTCTTCTTTCCCTCAGTGTCTAAACTTAATGCTGGAAAAATCTGGTTTACCAGGTTAGTTCTAATAGGTAGCTTGTCTGTGTTTAGTGTTTTCTGTGTTCCTTTTGCACACCTTGCAAAGTGCAAAAATTTTTAAATTAAGCTGCTTTGCCTCACTGTGATCAAAAGGGAGAGATGATTTACTGAGGATGGAGAAAGTGAATGAAACTCTGCAGTCAATCATGTTCAGCCCCTGCAATAAGGCTTGAGAAACAACTGCATGCTTTGTATTTTGTCAGGGCAAAAATTCACCCTGACTTCAGCAATCACAGTAAATTCAAAGACCTTTAAATCACCTCGCTGAAGCAAAGCTGTTAAAATGAGATTAATGCTAAAATTGCATCTATGAGCATGTGCTTTGGACCATGTCATCATTAAAGTTACTAAATGAAAGAAACATGTAGAAATTATTTAATGATTTACTGTTTGTATTGGTGATTTTGTCAGCACGACACTTCTAATTTCTGCTGGTTGAAAAATGGAAATGGCTTGGAAAAAAGGAAAGGAGTAGGGGCGTGTCATCACTTGTTGTATCTTGACCACTGAAATTAATATGTATTAAACACAATTTTTTATATTAGTGTGAAGTGAAGCTTGCAAATTTTAAACTCAAGTCAGATAATAGAAAATTTCGTGTTTAGAGAACATTTTTATCTGCAATCATGTGCTCGTATTAAGATGTATGTTAAGGAGCCAAACTAGAACTTTTCTGTGTATGTGCTAGTCATCCAGTAGGCAAATTCTTGTTTGAAAAACATTAAGCTAATTAATTTCTGTAAGTATGGATTTCACTGCCATGAAAGCAATGGTGCCATGTTTCTTATGTGTTCTTATTTTATATCATCAACTCTGAAAAGCTGGATTTGGCCTTTCATTGAACTTCAGGTGGAAGGAGGTGCTCTCGTTCTAATAAATTTTGTGTTTAAAATTATTTGGGTTATTTTTTCCCTTGAGTTAAAAATACTGTTGGATGTGCTTTTTCACTCAAATTTATTAAAATCTGTATGGATTTAGGTAGTTTCGGAAGGTCAAATTTTAGAACAGGTGTGGCCAAACTGCAGCTCAGGAGCCATGTGGCTCTTGAATGAAAAATTGTGGCTCCCAGAAGAATGTCAGCAAATCAGTTTAGGAAAGCAGCCCCAGCCTAGGAGTTCAGGAAGGGGTCGGGAAGGTGGGGAGAAGTGCAGCATGGTTGGGATTTTAAAAAACTCCCCACTAGCCTGCAGTCTTCTGCATCGAGCAACAGCTAAGTTTTTACTGTCTAGGCCTAGTTTTCATTGGTAACCTTAAGTAATTATTAGATCTGACATTAGTAAGATCAATATTTGTCCTCTTTTTACAGTAAAATTAAAGCATGAAATGAATTTTAAACTTAGTAATTTTGGAGTAGGTAAAAGCATATGGTTATATTCCTCAGTGCGGCTCTCGAAAGTTTAATAATCAACTTGTCTGGCTCTTGCGTTCTGTAAGTGTGGCCACCCCTGTTCAAGACCTTAAAATACGCAAGTATATGAATATTTTTATATTTTTGTCCATCAGAGGGAAAATTCAAGAACAAACACAACTGCTCTTCCATAATGCTTTGTACTTACTCTGCTCTTTGTTTGATAGTAATTAACCTATTAAAGTCCAAGAATTAGTGCAGATCAGCTCTGTAATTTTGGAGGCATTAAACGTACACTTTTCTTACAGCAACAGTTTTTATTTTTTTTGAGAGGCAATTATAAATTTAAGTCTGACATCTATTGGAAAAATTACCTACAAATAATGCTTAACATTTTTGTAACTGAAAACTCAATTATTTTTTCATTTAGTTTTATTTTAGACAGCATTTTGTGAAGCTGACAATTCACTTTCCTTCTATATTTAATTAGTTTACTTTGGGGTAAGAGAAGAAACGTTTACAAAATGGGAAAATGTGATTGCAAAACAAGATTTTGTAGGGACTAGAGCATGTGTATTATCTATATCTAGTTTTAATTCTTAAATTTGGCACCCATTTAATCTCTTAACATTTTGTCAAAGTTGAGAAATGTATGAATTACCCTTAGGAAGAGCATGGTCATGAAATATTCTTTTGTAATAAAGATATTTTGCTAGATGCTTTCAGTATTCTGCTTTTTGCAGGTGACAACTGGCATTTGAGAAGAATTGATTGGTGCTATGAAGCCGGAGAAGCATTAGGTGAAGAAGTAAGAGACCCCTATATTTTACTTCCTTACCAAAACTGTTAATTTTTTCCTTTTTTTGTTTTCATGTTTTACATAAAAAGCAAATACCTTAGGGGCAACTACATCTCTGGTATATTTCAGTCCAGGTCTTATTTTATTTTAGCGGCGATTTGGCAGGAATGAGAGGGTACACACATGATTTGTTGTGGCTATTAAAGATTTTATGTAATACTGTCTCTTAAGGTCTAGGATTTGAGATGTTGTGAGCTTTTGAGATCTACTGGTCAATGCTAGGTGGTTTTATTTATTGATAACATAAGGAGCATCAGAGGGAATGGGAACCAGAGAGCAGTAGGATGCCTGTTATCTTTGCAATATAGATCCAGGAAAGACTTGTACATTTGTGTCTGTATTTGGTCTGGTGGTGGCACAACACTGTATGCCAAATTCCTACTCTCTCTAGCGCATCTAAACAGTTGTTGAGTTTCCATCAAGTGATCAACACATTTGTGAGCTCTTGTGTGGAAAAACAAAGCCCCATGGATTTTGACACAACACTTAAAAGGCTTTTTACAAGTGAAAATTCACTAACTTAACAAAATGCAACATACTTTCTGATTCCTCAGGGTGCCACACTGAAAGAGCTTAATGTTTCCAGCGGAGATACTTTGGTCATAACCGCAGGGAAACTGCCACCAAAGGTAAAATTGTTGCTCTGTATCATGCTACAGTTTGCAGATCCTAAGCCATGTAAAGCTTTATAAGTCTAAACCAAGTCAACTCTACTTCATAACTAACAGCAACCAGTATAGATTTGTGCCCTGTATAGTGCTTGTAGTGAGAGACCTGGTTTAACAGGCCACCATGTTTTGTATCAGGTTATTCACAAATGGGTCTAAAATATGTGGTGCAAGCTCATTGCAATGGGATTGAAGTGACAAAGAAGTGGAATGATATAGATGTGCCTCAGAAATAAATGGTTACAACCTCCTGGTCAGATGTAGACAGAAATCGTCATAATGGTTGTTTCCAGCTCTCAGTAATCTTAAGAGCTGTTGGAATCTATCCAGAGCCCCATAATGTGAAGCAGTGTTGGCAAAGGTAGACAAACAGGCCCATGAGCTGGGCAGATGTAATTTTGCTTTCCCCAAATGACAGTGAAAGTGCTGTGGCACCTTAAAGACTAACAGTTTTCTTTGGGCATAAGCTTTGGTGGGTTGCAGCCTACCAAAACTTATGACCAAAGAAATCTCTAGATCAGTGGCTCTCAATCTTTCCAGCCTACTGTGCCTCTTTCAGCAGTCTGGTTTGTCTTGTGTGTTTCCAAGTTTCAAAGTACATAGAATCCTAGAAACTGGAAGGACCACAAGAGGTTGAGTCCAGTCTCCTGCATTTATGGCAGGATGAAGTACCCTCTTAAACATTCCCTGACAGGTGCTTGTTTAACATGTTCTTAAACACTTCCAATAATGGCAATTCCACAACTTGCGTAGGCAACTTATTCTAGTGATTTAATTACCCTGACAGTTAAGAATTTTTTCTTAATGTCGAGCCTAAATCTCCCATGCTGTAATTTAAGTCCATTGCTTCTTGTCCTATCATCAGCACTTAAGGGGAAATTTTTTTTTTCCCTCCTCCTTGTGACAACCTCCTTGGTATTTAAGAATTGTTGTTGTGTCCCCTCTGTCTCCTCTTCTCTAGTCTAAACAACTGAGCCCTTTCAATTTTCCCTTATAAATTAAGTGTTCCATACCTCTAATCATTTGTGTTCCTCTTCTCTGGACTTACTCCAATTTGTTCACATCTTTCCTGAAATGAGGCACCCAGAACTGGGCAAACTACTGCAGGTGAGGCCTAATCAGGGCAGAATAGAGCAGAAGAATTACTTCTCCTGTCTTACTTACAAAACTCCTATTAATACATCATAGAATGGTGTTTGCGGTTTTTTTGTGACTGCGTTACACTGTTGACTCATATTTAGTGGTCCACTATGACACCCAGATCCTTTTCTTCAGTACTCCTTCCTAGGCCGTCATTGCCGATTTTGTGTATGTGCAGTGGATTGTTCTTTCCTAAGGAGTGTTTTGCATTTGTCTGTATTGAATTTCATTCTGTTTACCCCAGACCATTTCACCAGTTTGTCCAAATCATTTTGAATTGTGATCCTATCCTCCAAAGCACTTGAAACCCCTCCCAGCTTGGTATCATCAGCAAACATTACAAGTGTACTCTCTATGCCATCATCCAAATCATTGATGAAAATATTGAACAGACCTGGGCTCAGAACTGATCTCTGCGGCACCCCACTCGTTGTTGCCTTCCAGCATGACTGTCAACCATTGATAACTATTCTCTGGGAGCAGTTATCCAACCAGTTTTTCAACCATCTTATAGTAGCTCCATCCAGGCTGTACTTCCCAAGTTTATTAATGAGAAGGTGATGAGAGACTGTATTAAAAGCCTTACTAAAGTCTAGATTGGTAGTTTCCAGATTCTTTTTCTCAGGACCCAGTAGAAAAATATCATGTGTGCTCATGACCCAACAATCACATCTTTGAGTAATGCACTCCAGTCTTTTGGCGTTGGCAGCAGGGTGTGCTGTGACCCGGTGCCTGATGGTCTGTGACCCACTAGTAGGTCCTGGCCCTAAGTCTGAAAACCACTGGTTTAGATACACCTCATCCACTGTTTTCCCTCTGTCCATGAGTCTTGTTATGCTATCAGAGAAAGCTCTCGGGCTGGTTTGACATGGTGTGTTCTTAACAAATCCATGCTGACTAGCATTTAGGACCTTATTTTCTTCTCGATGCTTGCTAATGGATTCCTTAATTATTTGCTCCATTATTTTTCCCGGTACAGAGATTAAGCTGAATGCTCTGTAATTCCTTCAGTTGTCCTTATTTCCCTTTTTATAGATGGGTACTGTATTTGGTCTTTTCCAGGCCTCTGGGACCTCTCCAGTCTTCCATGATTTTTCAAAGATAATAGCCAATGACTCAGATATCTCCTGAGTCAGCTCCTTGAGTATTTTAGGGGACATATCCTCAAGCCCTGTTGACTTGAAGACATCTAACTTGTCTAGTAGTTTTTAACTTGTTCTTTCCCTTTTAGCTTCTGATCTTGTGCTGTTTTTACTGCTCTCTCCTACGTCAGTGACCACCAACCTTCTTGATGAGGACTGAAACAAAGAAATCTTCTAGTTCCTTTGCTGTTTTCATATTTTCTGTTATGTTTTTCTTTCTCTAAGTAATGGATCTATGCTGCCCTTGGTCTTTACCCTTGTTTCTAATGTATTTAAAACACGGGGGACGGAGGTTTGTTACCCTTCATGCCTTCAGCTAGTTTGATCTCAGTTTGTGTCTTCACCTTTCTGATTTTTCCACAACACAGTCATCCTTTGTGATTTGCCCATGTTTCCACTTTTTGTAGGACTCTTTCTTTATTTTTAGATGATTAAAAATCTCCTGGTTAAGCCAGGGTGATCTCTTGCCATATTTGCTATCCTTCTGTGCATTGGAATAATTTGTTCTTGTGCCTTTAATACTGTCTCTTAAAACTGCCAACAGTCTTCAGTTGTTTTTCCTCTTAGACATGCATCCCATGGGAGCCTACCTACCAACTCCCTGAATGTGCTAAAGTCTGCCTTCTTAAAATCCATTGTCTTTACTTTGGTGTTCTCTTTCCTATCATTCCTTAGAATCATGAACTCTTACCATTTCATGATCACTTTCACCTATGTTATCTTCCACTTTCAAATTGTCAGCCAGTTCCTCTCTGTTTGTCAAAATCAAATTGAGAATGACCTCTCCCCTAATAGCTTTCTCCACCTTTTGAAATAAAAAATTGTCTAATACATTCCAAGAACTTGTTGGCTAATCTGTGCCTTGTAGTGTTATTTTCCCAACAGATGTCTGGGTAATTGAAGTCCCCCATCAGCACCCAGACCTATGCTTTGGATGATTTTGTGAATTGTTTAAAAAAAATAAAAAGCCTCATCCACCTCCTCTTCCTGGTTAGGTGGCCTGTTGTAGATCCCTGCCATGACATCACCCTTGATTTTTAACTCTTTTTATTTTTGCCCAGAGACTTTCAACATGTCTGTCGCCTATTTCCATCTTCACCTCAGTCCAAGTATACACATTTTTAATATACAAGGCAACACCACCTCCCTTTTTTCCCCTGACTATCCTTCCTAAGCAAGCTGTACCCTGCTATGTTAATATTCCAGTCATGTATTATCCCACCAGGTCTCTGTGATTCCAGCTATGTCACAGTTGTGTTTAGTGGCTGGCATTTTGGGCTTTTCCTACTTATTCTCCATACTTTTCACATTAGTATATAAACACTTAAGATACTGATTTGATATCTCTTTCCCTCTCCCCCAGTTCTGACTATATCTCTCTTTTATCCCTACTGTTGCAGCCCAGGCTCCCCTCAAATTCTGACCCTTCCTCCAGGTCTCCTTTGTTTTGACTTAACTGTGGGCTTTGGTCACAATCTCTACAAATCCACACCAGTATCTGGGTGGAGACATCCATGGTCAGAATATATGTCTGGATACAGGCACAGGTGGAGGAGACTGAAATGGTGCTGGTAGAAGCGGTATGGCTCTTCTTAACTATAGCAACCTCACAAGCTCCCCCGGTGTCTTTGCCTCTAGCTTTTAAGGCCTTCTCCTCCTGGGTGAGCCCTTGTCCCCTTGTTAAGCATAAGGCTGATTGAGCTGATCAAGGGTGAGTGGGGAACAATGGCATAAACAGCCCACAGGCACACAATCAGAATCCCAATTCACACACACACTGAAGCCCACAAAAACTTATGCCAAAAGAAATCTGTTCATCTAGGATGCCACAGGACTCTTGTTTTTGCTGTACACAGACTACCCCTCTGGAAATTTCTACCGATTCACACAGTAATTGAAATAACTGATATCACTTGAAAGACAGACACACAGTCAAGCAATTCACTCACCCCAAGATTTGCAGTCTAAATAGGTCATTATATGAAATTTTAATTTGTAATAAATTTTGCTGGTGTTTTTTCATTTTAGCTAGTTGAGTTATGTACCCCCGAGATGACCTCGGCACCCCCAGAGGTGCACACATCCCCTAAAAATGTACATATACCCTGCCTGAAAACCACTACAAAACCATGAATAAGGGGTACATCACACTTACTGGTCTTGAGGCAAAACTGGATGGCGTTATGCTGTAGCCAGTTTCTTCTCTCTCACTGTGCCCATAGATAGGTAGAACATGAGGTCTGACAAGATAAGATCCCAGGTCAATCCACAAGCAATTTACACAAGACAAGACTAGGAGAAGAAAAAATTAAGATGGGAAGTTAACATTGCAAGTTAATACTCTTCCTGTTCGTTGATGCAAAAATCAAACTTCACTCATTTTCTGTACTATTTTAAGTAGAAACAGTGAAAGTCCTGTGGCACCTAACAGATTTCTTTGGGCATAAGCTTATAATTTGTTAGTCTTTGAGGTGTCACAAGACTGCTTGTTTTTTCTGTACACAGACTAAAATGATTACTACTCTGGATATTATAAGTAGGTTATCAAGCATTTTTCATTTACTTTCCAGGGGTTCCTGAAAGTGCCCATCTGGTGGTACAAGCCTTTGACCCACTCTGGACACCAAGAGAGTGTGCCAAATGAAGTGAACTGCATGATGGGGGCATTGCGAGTCTCTCCAGTAGGAGGTGAGGTTTATAGGTGTTCAGAAGTAAAGGTTTCCAAGTACTTCTTGAATAGAGTGTGACAGAGTCAGACCTGAGGGGGCCACAAGAGGGTGCTGGAAAGTAGATATGTTAGCAAAGCCCTGTTCCCAGGGCAGCTGGGGTGGGGCTGATTTGAACCAATTAAGGCATCTGACTCTAATTAAGGAGCCTGGAGTCAGTTGGAGCACCTGACCTCAGTAAACGGGTAGAAGATGATAAGCCCCTGTTGCAGCCAGGCAGGGTTTTGGCTGTGGCCTTTGGAGGAGGGGGTGTCTAAGAGTGGAGAGTGTGTCTGTAGCAAAGCAGAACAGAGCAAAGGAGAGCTGAGCCAGGCGAAGTTAACCAGTCACTTTTGCTACCAGCACCTGGGAGATAAAGGTAGCTAGGACAATGTCGCCCAGAGGGGGCCTTAAGGCCCCAGGCACCAGCAGCCTGCAGGCTGGAGAGCCCAACCCCAGGGCAGGAGGGCCTGGGGGGGAACTATAACTTCTTCTTCGAGCAGTGTCTCCGACTGCTCCACCATAGGTGTCTTCGGCACCAGGGATCGGAGATTCTCACAGTAGTGCCGAGAAGGGAGGGGGCACACGTGTGATGAGGAGCACTGAGTCACTTCGTGCCCTTAGGGACTCACGCGTGTGCCCCCCCTGCCCCTCAGTTCCCTCCTTTCCGCCGTTGGCTCAGGACGGTTTTTCTCACAGCTCCGCTTAAACTGAAACCAGTGCAGAAACAACAACATAATCTACGAAATACAGAAAGGATAGGAAACAGTTAAAAGAAAAGGAAACTAAAAAAAAAAAAAAAAAAGAAAAAAAAAAAACCCAGCAAAGCGAAACTAAACTCCTCATGCCGAAGCTTCCGGGCTTCAAACGCTGCGCCTCTTGCAGAGGTGCAGAGGCAATACCAGCATCTGATGGCCACAATCAATGCATCAAATGCCTAGGTGAGGGACACTTATCTCACAAGTGTCCTCACTGTAAAAACCTCACCTCTAGAGCAAGGAAAGAGAGACAAATGAAGCTGAAATTGCTTCTTATGGAGGGCTCTCTTAAACCAGCTTCAGAGCCTGCTCGCTCCCCGGCTGCCTCAGACAAGCCGCAAAAACGGCACTCCTCAGAGCCTTCCTCTCTGACTACAAAAAAACCTAAAAGCAATCACAGAGTTGATACTGCCCTTGAGCCTCCAAGTGCCCTGGGCAATTCTACCCCTGTTAAGGGAAACCACTCCCCTAGTTCATCTAAAGAAGAGGGGCGAGAGACTGCGGTGGTTGCTCAGCCTTCAGCACCGCCTGCTTTACTGACAGCCGTGATGCCTCAGCAAGCAGCTGGAACGGCACCGGCAACAGCAGAGGCTCTGACCCCCCTCCTCCCTTCGGTGCCGTTCTCGGTGCAGGCAAACCCTTCTGCACCGATACCTGCCTTCTGCCAGTCGGCACAGAGCTTGGTTCCGCCCCCCCCCCCCCCCCGCCTTCGGTGCCATTGGATCATGCTGCCTCAGCATTTTTCTCTGCTCCAGTCACTTTCCCTCAGGTGCAGCACTCGGCTCCATCTCAAACCCTGCAACGCCCACCTATGACACTAGAGGGAGTTCCGTCCTCAGAAACTACTCGGAAACACAAGCAAAAGACCCACTACTGTAGCCAAACTCCCAATTCCTCTTCAATTTCACCTCTGTTCGAGATGGATTCCTCACAGGATCTGATGACATCTATATCATTGTCGTCTTCACAAAGCATCTGCGCTGATACTCCCCAGCCAATAGCTCAACAGCCACCTGCGCCTCCTGAATCTTTTATACCACCTCAGCAACTTCAGTACCCTGGTTTTACCTGGGCACCTCCTCCATACTCCAATAATGCCCCAATGGCTATGCAGTGGATGCCTTGGGGACCCTGGCCTTACTACACCCCTGTACAGCCAGGTCCCCCCGTGCAACAATTTCCGACCATTCTTCAGCAGGCAACTCCACAACTCGGCCAGCGTTCTCATTCTCCGCTGGGACAAGTCTTAAATGAAACATTGGATGACCACACTACTAAACTTACCAAATCAGACGATAATAAACAATTCCATGACCTATTTAAGAGAGTCGCTGACGCAATGGACATTTCACTGCTGGATACATCAACCACTCCACACAAACTCTATAGAATCCTGCAATCATCAGTCTCAACGAAAGTTGCACTCCCAATGGATGCAGGTATTATGGAGCCTGCTGATGCTATCTGGCAAACACGAGCATCAACAACTCCCACTGTTAAAAAGATTGACAAGAAATATTTCATTGCCCCAAAAGACAATGAATTCCTCTTTACCCACCCCCAGCCAAATTCCTTGGTGATAGAAGCAGCGGCTCAAAGAGCAAAGCAGGCGACTACCAAATCAACCCCTACTGATAAGGAGGATAAAAAACTCGATCTATTAGGCAG
>ML682045.1:1681338-1715704 GCA_007922195.1 Podocnemis expansa
CAGATCTTCCTGGCTGCACGCTGCTGCTCTTCCCAAGCAGCTGCAGAACACCATAGAGGACCTTCCATTTGACAAAAAGAAGCTATTCGGAGAAAGAACAAACGACATTATGCATACTCTGAAGGATTCTAGAGCCACTCTCTCTACTCTGGGCATTTACACCCCTGGCCCATCGAGGAAGACCAACAGATATCTTCCCTATACTAACAGGCTCTCATTCTATTCCCAAAACAAGAGATATGATAATCCTCCTTCCAGACCAAGAAATCAAACTAGACGTAGGCAACCGAATCGAGCATCATCCGCAAATCAGCACTCGAGCCCTAAACAACACTTTTAACTTCTCAGTCGAGGGATCGATCAGCCGCTCCATAACATTACAGGAAGCAATTTATCCTCACACCCCCTACTTCAACTGCAGGCTTCTGCCCTTCCTCCCCAATTGGAAGGCTATTACAACGGACAAATGGGTCATTGACATTATTACCAACAGATACACCATCCCATTTCACGCGAAGCCTACTTCCCATTCCCCTTTCCTGTCCCTTTTCAGGGACCCCCTTCACGTACAACTCCTTTCACAGGAGATAGACAACCTCCTCTCTCTTGGGGCAATAGAGTATGTCCCCAGCCAATACAGGGGCAGCGGTTTCTATTCCCGATATTTTCTTACCACAAAAAAGACAGGGGGGTGGAGACCTATATTGGACCTCAGGGCTCTCAATGTTTTTATCCGAACCCAAACATTCAAAATGGTCACGCTTCCAATTATTCTTCCAGCACTAGATCGCGGTGATTGGCTCGTATCCCTCGACTTGAAGGATGCTTATTTCCATGTGGCAATACGTCCAACCCACAGGAAATTTTTGAGATTCACTCACCTGGACAACCATTATCAATACACGGTGCTCCCCTTCGGTCTCTACACGGCACCACGCGTCTTCTCCAAAATTATGTCCATAGTCATAGCCTACCTCAGGAAGGAAGAAGGAATCATAATTTTTCCTTACCTGGACGACCTCCTTATCAAGGCTCAATCTCCCGAACAGGCTCAACATCACCTGCAAACCACACTGACCCTGTTCCACCGACTTGGCCTTACCATAAACTACAAAAAATCCTCACTAACCCCCTCGCAAGACATTCTCTTTATAGGGGCAAGGATTCACACTCCTTCCGTTACAGCCTTTCTTCCACAGGAAAGATTTCGCGCCATGAAGCGCCTAGCTCAATCAGTACAAATTTCTCCCTGTGTGACGGCGCATACATGCATGAAACTACTAGGCCATATGGCTGCCTCTACTTACCTGGTTCGCAATGCCAGTCTGTATATGAGACCATTCCAGCTATGGTTTCTCAGGACCTTCAAGTTCAGGAGACGAGGCTCTTACCACCTTCTCTCTGTTCCAAAAACAATAAGGGATTCTTTAAACTGGTGGACCTCCCCCAACAATCTGTTGCAGGGCATTCCCTTCATACCACGAGCCCCATCATTACAGATCACCACGGATGCATCAAAGATCGGTTGGGGTGCCTGCCTGCAGCACAAAACGGCTCAGGGCAGATGGTCAATGCACGAAGCACGCCTTCACATAAATCTCCTCGAGCTTTGAGCAGTACGGAATGCCTGCCATCACTTCCTCCCCTTCATACAGGGACAAGTCATAAACGTCTGGACGGACAATACAACCTGCATGTACTAAATCAACAGGCAGGGAGGAACTCACTCTCCATCTCTATGCATAGAGGCCATGAAACTCTGGCGTTGGTGCATCGCCAATCACATACACATTTCGGCGATGTATCTACCGGGCAAAGCCAACATAATAGCCGACTCTCTAAGCAGGTACTTCCACCACAATCACGAGTGGGAACTGAAGGACTCCATCCTTCAGCAAATCTTCAAAGTGTGGGGTTTCCCTACAGTCGACCTATTCGCGACAAGACACAACAGGAAGTGCCTTCATTTTTGCTCCAGAGCAGGGGCGGACCTGCAATCCTTAGGGGATGCATTTCTCATCAAATGGAACAGACCGCTTCACTATGCGTTTCCCCCTATACCTCTCATTCCCAAAACCCTAACAAAAATATGCCAGGATGCAGCCAGGGTTATACTAATAGCACCATCATGGCCAAGACAACCGTGGTATTCCCGTCTTCGACTCATGACAATAGCAACCCCAATAACTCTTCCAATCGTACCAGATCTCTTCTTTCAAGACAACGGGAAAATCCTACACCAAGGTCTCAACAGGTTACATCTGACAGCCTGGCTTCTCAGTGGTTCAGCCAAGTAGAATTAACATGTTCAGATACAGCAAAGTTCATTCTTCTAAACAGTAGGAAGACAGCCACTAGGCATACTTACCTTCAAAAGTGGCGCAGATTTTCCACCTGGTGCTCGCACCACACTGTAGATCCATTTACGGCTTCCATTGCATTGATACTGGACTACCTCATCTACCTGAAAAACACAAACCTTTCTGTTAGCACAATCAGGGTGTATTTGGCAGCAATATCGTGCTTCCACACAGCTATTGACAACTCCTCAGTCTTCGCTCATCCTATACTGAAAAGATTTATGGCAGGACTCCAAAACCTTTATCCTCATGTTCAACCGCCAGTACCTCAATGGGACTTGACTATGGTCCTTCAGGTACTAACTAAACCACCTTTTGAACCCCTAGCCACATGTTCCCTTCTATACCTCTCTATGAAGGTCGTATTTCTGGTTGCGATCACTTCTGCCAGACGAGTTAGTGAACTAGCCGCGCTAATGGCTCATCCACCTTTTACAGTATTCTTTAAAGATAAGGTGTCATTGAGACCACACCCTAAATTCATTCCAAAAATTTCATCACCCTTCCATCTCAATCAGACAATACACCTTCCGGTGTTTTTTCCAAAACCCCATTCCACTCCTCATCAAGCAGCTCTCCATACACTGGATGTTCGCCGAGCTCTCGCGTTCTATTTGGATAGAACATGGGACTTTAGAAAATCACCTAGACTTTTTCTCTCCTCAATTGAGCGTTCTAGAGGAGAAGCAGTGTCCAAACAAAGGCTATCGAAGTGGATTTCGTCCTGTATACGGACAGCATATCACTTATCTGGCCGACAGCCGCCAACCACCATTCATGCCCATTCCACCAGGTCCATGGCGGCCTCTAAGGCACTCCTGCGCAATGTCCCTATACTTGACATCTGCAGGGCAGCCACGTGGTCTTCAACGGACACATTTGCAAAGCACTATGCTATTCAACAATTAGCCACTGATGACACGGCAGTGGGCACAGCAGTCCTAAACTCACCATGCCTATTAAGCTCCGAAGTACCCACCGTCCATTAATCCAAACAGCTTGGTAAACACCTATGGTGGAGCAGTAGGAGACACTGCTCGAAGAAGAAGTGAGTGTTACTCACCCTTGTGCAGTAGCCAAGGTTCTTCGAGATGCGTGTCTCCGACATGCTCCACTACCCGCCCTCCTCCCCTCTACTTCGGAGCCGCTCTTTCTTTTGGCTCTGCGGTACGGAGGGAACTGAGGGGTGGGGGGGGGGGGGACATGCGTGAGTCCCAAAAAACACAAAGTGACTCAATGCTCCTCATCACGCATGTGCCCCCTCCCTTCTCGGCACTGCTGTGAGAATCTCCGATCCCTGGTGCACGGTGCCGAAGACACCTATGGTGGAGCATGTCGGAGACGCGCATCTCGAAGAACCTTGGCTACTACACAAGGGTGAGTAACACTCACTTTGAGGGTTTAGAGGTGGGAAAGCTGGGCTCCAGCTAGCTGCCAAGATCTGAAGTGCAGGAGCCCCAGTTTGTCACAAGAGCAGGTTGCCTTTTCCAGAATGTAATGGCCATCCCATATATTACCAAGTAGGCAACAGTATTTGTAGACTATCCTCCTGATGGGCATGACGTTTTATGGATAATACAGCCTTGTGACCCTTAGGCTGCATACCCTCACACACAGTTTGAATTACAGGGTTGTGAACAGCAGCACGCACCAGAGTTCTGCGCTGTGACTTCCTTGCATGAATGCTACCTTACATCAATGCAGTACTATTTGAACAGATTTACATTAATGCAAACTAGGAATCTTTTAGTTCCTCCTCAAGCAGTGTCCTCAACTGCTTCCCTTAAGGTGTGTGCACTCAGCTGCACCTAAAATCAGAGGATTGTTTAGCAGTGGCTCTAGGGGTGGGGGAGGAGGCGCTCAAAGAGTCGTTGTCACTTTTTGCGCCACTGGTGGCGCACGCGCCTCCCCCCCCCCCCCCACTAAGCTCCTCAGTTCCTCTTCTACCGCCTCCCACCTAGGATGGAATTGGCGGTGGCTCTCTGTTAACATCAAGGAAGTGACCTTTAAAAAAAAAAAAAAGAATGAGAAAAGAAGAAGAAAACTAAATATGAATAAATAAATGAATGAATGAATAAATAAAACCAAGGAGATGGAACAGCGCGATGCCAAGCCCCTCAGGCTTTAAGTGCTGTGTCTCTTGTAAGGACGCTGTGCCGGCATCTGATGGCCACCAGGCATGTATAAAATGCCTTGGTGAAGGGCACTTGGCTCAGAAGTGCCAACATTGCCGAAACTTAACAAAAAGAACAAGAAAAGAAAGAGAAAGGAAACTAAAATTGCTGCTGCTGCAGGGCTCTCTACGGCCCACATTGGATCCCGGTGCCTCTCCTCAGACTGAGGGAGCGCATACACGGTGATCCGCAGCTTCATCCCCTGTGCCATCAAAGAAAGTCAGGGTGATCCACAATAAAGAGGACACCCTGAGGCTTACCAGTCCCTCGGGTGCCTCAAAAGCAGCCGCACCTGACCTCCCCAGAAACCAGCATGGGGAGCACTACTCAGCATTGAAAGCCGCCGTTCCTGCCTCAGTGCTAGCAATCTCTGCGGCAGTGGGCTTGCTGCTTTCAACGGCGGCGCCACCAGCACCGGCCCGAGCACCAAGCCAAGTAGCTATACTGGCACCGGGGGTGGCACCGAATTTTCCTCCCCTGGCACCAATACCACTAATGAATCTGGTGCAGCAGAGTGAGACCTCTGCACCGACGTTCATTCAACAGGGGATGCCAAGCCATGCAAACCCCCCTCTGAATATGGGGGCCAAGAAATACAAGAAAAAATCTGAAAACTTAGAAACAGTGGAAGATCTCCAAATACATTCATCCCCAATTTCTCCACTGTTCCAAACAGATTCATCTGACAGCTGTCTGTCTCCCTTATCCCAGCTGTCAGTCCACATTGACTCAACTCATGGCTCAGCCTCGGACTCTCCTGAGCCACATAACCATCAAAGTAGCTTGTAGCTCTCACAACTAATGTGGTCTTCGCTTATCCATGACCATACCCATGGTTCTGCCAACTACCATCTCAGATATTACCGCCGAATTTCACGGCATGGCCAGGCTATCCTCTATTTCAGCCTATAACCAGTATCGGTCTATCGGGGGCAAACATCCCACATCCAGTGCCACCCCCTGTACAACAGCAGAATTTATGTATCTCTATTGACACTCTCAATACCCACAAAAGGACTCAGAGGCTTCTTTAGACATGACACAACCAAAGAATGACGATCTCAAATGTTTTCGGGATCTGTTCACAAGAGCAGCCGACATATGGACGTTTCCCTCCGTGACAGCCCTACGAACAAGCATAAATTATGCAGGATCCTCCGGACATCAGGATCAAACAAGCTAGCTCTGCCAATGGATGAGGGGATAATGGAACCCACAAACAACATATGGGCGAACCCAGCATCAGCTGTCCCGTCCAACAAAAAAGTTGATAAGAAATATTTCATTATTCCGAAGGGAAATGAATTTTTATTCACCTATCCACAACCAAACTCCCTTGTTGTGGAGGCTGCTAATCAAAGGACCAAAACATCATATTTCAGAAATAATCCGGTTGCCAAAGACGATAGGAAACTTGACACCCTGGAAAAGAAAATATACATTTCTGCTGCTCAGCAACTGAGAATTTCCAATTACAAGCTCTTTTGTCGAACTGTGATCATGAGATATACACCAAGCTTTCTGACTTCGCAAAATGTATTCCACATGATCAGCAAGAACAATTCAACAATCTCATCTCAGAAGGTCAGCTCATTGCCGGAACGGCACCAAGCAGCCCCGGACTCCACTGATGTGGCTGCTAGGTCCCTGGGCACTGCTGTCGTCATGAGATGAGCTTCATAGCTCCACACTGCGGATTTACCAAGGGCAATGCCAGACCACTATCAAGGAACTTCCCTTCGATAAGGAGAACCGCTTCACAGAAAAATCGAATGAGGTGATGCATAAGCTCAAGGACTCAAGGGCCACACTCAGGACCCTGGGCATTTATACTCTGTCCTTCAACAAGAAACTATATAAGCAGCGTAATCTTAACTTTAGATACTCCCAAATTCAACATGGCAGGAGAATGGATGCCTCTTGTAACAAATCTCGCCAACCCAACCGCAGAAGACAAAACATCCAACCTTCTCAAAACACTCAGGCAACCAACACTTTTGACGGAAAGGTCGAGGGATTGCCAATCCACGTCCTCTCAGACCAGCATGAAACTCCACTGCAACCTCTAGTTTTCAGGCACAGACTCCGCCCTTTCTTTCATCAATGGGCAGCAGTAACATCGGACAAATGGGTCTTAGAGATCATTCAGAAGGGTTATACCATCCCATGTACATCACACCCTTCATCCCAACACCCCTCTCCAACCCTTTTCAGGGACCCCAGTCATGTACAACTCCTCCTAGAGGAAGTACAAAATCTCCTACTCATCAGGGCCATAGAGCAGGTTCCAAACGAACATCGGGGGAGAGGGTTTTACTCCAGGTACTTCCTCACCCAGAAAAAAACGGAGGCTGGAGACTGATCTTAGACCTGCATCAACTAAACAAAAACGTATAAATAATAACACACCATATAGAATAATATGTAGAATAATATCACAATAAACACCATAATTTCTTCACTGCATCAGGGAGACTGGATGGCTTCCCTCGACTTGAGAGATGCCTATTTCCATGTACCCATTCATCCAGCTCATCGAAGATTCCTAAGATTCTCATTTCTCGACAATCATTACCAATACACAGTTCTCCCATTCGGACTCTGCACTGCACCCCTGGTATTCTCAAAACTCATGGCGCCTGTTATGGCTTTCCTTCGCAGGAAGGGCATCTCGATTTTTCCCTACTTAGACGACTTTCTGATAAGCGCTCCCACAAGATCGGACGGACTAGAGGCGACACAAACAACCATCAAACTATTCCTAGAATTAGGCCTCAACGTAAATTACAAGAAATCCTCGTTACAGCCAGTACAGGAGATACATTTTATAGGGGTGCAAATTCATTCACCAACAGCGAGAGCATTTCTTCCACTCAAAAGATTCCTCACCATAAGACAACTGGTGCTCGCCACCCAAGAAGCGATGGTAATCTTAATACATTCCTGCATGCAGATTCTGGGCCACATGGCTGCTACCACTTACCTGGTCAAGCACGCCAGACTACACGAGACCTTTCCAACTATGGTTCCTCAGGCAGTCCAGGCACTGATTCTCATCCCCCAAACAACTTTTATACATCCCACAAATAATCAGGGACTCTCTTCTCTGGTGAACACGAGAGCAATATGCTACAAGAGGTACCGTTCACCCCACAAGAACTGGAGATTTTGATGACAACCAACGCATCCCTTATAGGCTGGGGCACACATCTTCAAAACAGTATTGCCTGCGGCACATGGTCCACTCAAGAGAGAAGTCTCCACATAAATCTTCTCGTACTACGAGTGGTCAGACATGCATGCCAGCATTTTCTCCCCTTAATCTCGGGAAGACATGTCAAAATCCAAACAGACAACATGACCACCATGTATTATATAAATCGGCAGGGCAGGACCGGGTCGCACTCACTATGCCTAGAAGCGGTGATGCTCTGGCAATGGTGCCTCTCCAATGGCATTCATCTGTCTGTAGTGCATCTTCCAGGCAAAGACAATACAATAGCAGATGCCCTCAGCAGGATCACCACACAACATCATGAATGGGAAATTCATGGCGGAGTAATAATGAATATATTCGAACGATGGGGAACTCCCACTATGGACCTGTTTCCCACACAAGCAAAAATTACTGCTCACGTGCACGCATCGGAGACGAATCCCAGCGATGACACTTTTCTCCTCAAGTGGAGCAAGGGCCTTCTGTACGCTTTCCCTCCGATACCAATGATCCCTCACACTCTCCACAAGATTTGCCACGACAAAACAACAGTCATATTGATAGCTCCGGCCTGGCCACAACGACCCTGGTATTCTCTCCTCACGAGGATGTCCAGGACACCACCAATTACCTTACCTCTAATGCCAATGCTCCTCTTGCAGAACAATGGACTCAAACTAAATATTTACCTCAGCAGACTTCACCGTAACAGCATGGAACCTAGAAGCTTCAATGAACTAGAAGATGAGTGTTCTCACAAGGTAAAGCTTGTTCTACTCAACAGCAGGAAAACAGCAACAAGGACAACTTACCTGTACAAATGGTGCCGATTTGCATCATGGTGTGCTCAACGCAACCTCCTTCCTCACACTACTGACATCTCATACATCCTGGAGTACCTCCTGAATCTGAAACAGTCAAACATTTCAGTTAACACAATCAAGGTCCATCTCACAGTGATTTCCACCTTTCACGAACCCACCGAGGATAACTCAATTTTTCACATCGTGCTGTTAAGAGGTTCATGACAGGCCTGCAGAATCTCTACCCCCGAATCACATTATCTTCAACTCCATGAGACCTCACCACAGTGCTTAGAGCAATAATGAAGCTGCCATTTGAGCCTTTGGCCACGTGTTCATTCTTACACCGGTCAATGAAGGTTGCCTTCCTCATCGCAATCACTTCAATTAGACGCGTTGGTGAAATTGCAGCTCTGATGGCAGGACCCCCCTATACAGTTTTCTGTAAAGACAAAGTTTCACTAAGACCACACCCAAAATTCCTCCCAAAAATCACCTCTCACTTCGACATCAATCTAACTATACATCCTCTGGTTTTCTGCCCCAAGCCGCATACCACAGTACAAGAAACAGCCTTGCACACACTAGACGTGAGAAGGGCTTTAGCTTTTTACTTGGACAGGACGAAATGCTTCGGGAAAACAGCCAGACTCTGTATCCACAGCCGAACGATCCCCGGGACAACCTATTTCAAAACAAAGACTATCACGATGGATCTCCTTATGTATTAAACTTGCTTATACCTCATCCACATTGAAACCACCTGATTCTATACGCACCCACGCTACCAGATCTATAGGATCCTCAGTAGCTTTCCTTATGAAGGTTCCACTTCTAGACATCTGTAGTGTGTCCACATGGTCTTCAATGGATACGTTTGCTAGACATTACGCTTTAGAGCAACTCTCCAGCATGGACACAGCAGTCAGACAAGCAGTCGTAAATACTGTATGCGTCTCATGTCTTGAAGTTCCCACCTCCTAGGGACATAACTGCTAAATACTCACCTTAAGTGGAGCAATCGAGGACACTGCTCAAGGAGAAAATGGAGGTTACCCACCTTCGTGCAGTAGCTGAAGTTCCTCGAGATGCGTGTCCTCGACATTCTTCACTACCTGCTCTCCTCCCCTCTACTTCGGAGAATTTCAATTCTACCTTGCAGTCTCTGCGGTAGAGAGGAACTGAGGAGCTGAGCAGGGGAGGGGCGGTGGAGTAGAGGTGTGCGCGTCACCAGTGGCGCGAAAAGTGACAACGATTCTCTGAGCGCCTCCTTCCCCGCCCCTAGAGCCACTGCTAAACAATCCTCCGATCTTAAGTGCAGCTGAGCTCACACACCTTAAGTGGAGCATGTCGAGGACACAGATCTCGAGGAACTTCGGCTACTGCACGAAGGTGAGTAACCTCCATTTCGCATCCACAGCATCCATATGGTGGTGTTACAATGCAGTACTTTGGTGCACCCAGCTATTCACACCCCTGTAATCTGACCTACAGTTTAGTGAAGATGAGCCCTCAGTACTCCTAAAGTATGTAACTTTTCATGAGCTGTAAAGTGATGGTTGGGTAAATAAGGCATAGTGGTTAAGGGTGATGCATATGTTGTTTTCTCCGTAAAAATGGTGGTACTTTGATGATAACGAACAAAACTAGTTAAGGTAGAAAGATTTAAATGAAGTGGGGAAAGAATAAAATAAGGTGGAGAAATAATGCAAATTGGAGAAAAAAGCTACTTTCCATCTTCTGCTGTGAGAGGAAGGGGGAAGAACTCCTTTTCAATACGGAGCTCCATTCCATTACAGACCTTTGCAGAATATTATCTAATTTTTCTTGTTACTTTCCTCCCTGCTTCCAAATTAGCATAACTGGTTGCTAATTAGTTACCAGTCTTGCTTGTAAGATGTGAAGCAGTACCAAACTTCCTGGAGTTCTGTTCAGCTAACTATTTTCACTGGCCCTGCCTTGTCAAAGTCCTGGCACCTCTATTGTACCAGGAATTTTGCCATCTAGCAGTACCATTAAATCAACATTTTAACCACAAGCAGCAGAGGGGAAAGTTGTGTTATTTTACACTATCACTTGGTTTCTGATCTACTTAGCAAGCACATACTTTCTTTTTAATTAAGAAGCTAAGAGGCAAATCTTGCACACCTCTCATTTTGAAGTAATTGGTTTAGCATTGTCTTTGGATTTTTAAAAATTTCTTCTTTTGTAGTTGACGGTAATCAGTCATAGGTTGAAATTTGGAGACAGGCTAAATTCTTCCCAGTTTTGCTTCTAACTAATGTTATAGGTATTAGAGGTTTTATCAAATTATATAATAATGTTAGAGAGAAGCTGGTTAATAACAGTAATGTAAGTGAAAGCTCACATTTATTGAACACAGAATTGGCTGTTCATTAGCTGTGACTATGGAATGTTAGGGTTTTTTTAACTTTATCTGTTGATCTCTCTTAAAGATTCCCCAATGCACGTTCAGTCAGACATCAGGCTTTGTTATGGAGGCAATGTAGAAATCTCAGGAGAAGCTTGTCTGGAGGATCTGAAAATTCAGGTTAGATGTTATCCTTTTATACATCATGGTGCTACTGTGCTTCTGTAAGTGAGCTATATTAATATATATTTTTTATTTCCTTTTCCCCTCATCTCCAGTATGTTGTGATATGGCATTTGCTTATATGCCATGTTCAGTGGTAAGTACCAACAGGCAATAAGAGCATGTAGCTCAGACATTTTCCTAGTATCTGTTTCCTGCAATTGCCATTCTACCTATCACATGTTCCCAGCTGCTAAAGTCATACCACACTTCATCTGCAACTTTGCCTTCTATGGCTTGCAGGCCTACTTTTATCTTGTTATTGTACAGGTGATAAATAAGAGAGAAACACACCTCTACAGACACTATCAAAAGAACCACTTTCCATTTTCACGTTGTTCCTGTATTAGTTTTTTTGTGTTTCATGTGTTGAATTTAATGATTCAGTAAATGCATTTGGTGGTAAGAAGGCTTGGTTATGTCATTTTGGAAGATGTGGATTTTGCCCTGTTTGGGTGGAATCTAAGGTGAATTTTAATAAATTATTCTTGGTGTCTTAGCAATTGTAGTGAGATCATTAATTGAATAGATTTTTATAAATTTCACTGCAAAGGGCACATTATTCACCCAGTTGGTTGTTCCATTTTCACTGCATGCAGAAGGGTGACTATCTTCTTAACTGTGCTCCATATTGCGTGTCACTTTTTTAGGTTAGACTGGAACAGATTGGTCACAGTCAAACACTTTGTATGAGCCACTAATATTAAAAGCCATGTTGAACTTTCACATCCTTTATGCACATAAAGCAGCTCAGAATGGGAACAGCAGCGTGCATCTGATGTACCTTTTGCAAAAGAGCAGGGAAAGCTTACTCAGTGCCTGGCTGGAGTGATCATGTCTCATCTCATTCAGGTTCAAAACCAAAATATAAACAAGATTGTAGGAGTTCTCAAAGAATCTCAGAAACAGTATGTTAAAGTGAGGACTGTTGGGGAGGGAGTTGACTCAGATTTGGTTTGGGGCTGAAAAGAAAATCAGCCTCTTGTAGTACTCACCAGACAGTAATTAATGGACAACAGTGCAGAAGTAAATGTGTGTTTAAAAAAGAAAAAAATATTTCTGATTGCTGAGATGATCAATCAAATGGGTTTCATTGTGTGGCATTGCTACATCTTTGCAAATGGAGTGGCAACTGAAATTATTGAGGAAATGTTTGGTTTTTCCAGGCCATGACCTTGCCATCGTTCCAGGAGCTCAGTGTCCCATCTCCTGAGTTTCTCAGAGCCTGGACATTGGAAAGTAAGCGACCAGGCAAGCTTTTACGAAACAACCAGCAGCAACTCAAGTAGGTTTCTAATTGAACACTCAACCTTCAGTCTGTTACAATGTTACATATGTGGACTGTGAGATGGATTGGTGGAGAAATAAGTCAGTTCAGTCAAATGTTAACAAAAAACCCATGCCTGGTCATTTCAATTCTTTTTCGAGCGCTGCTCAGATGCATTCAGTAATAGGTGTCTCCATGCCGGAGCGACGGATTGGTTGGAAAAACTTGTCCTAGCCTGTCAGAAGAGGGGAGGTGGCCACCGCCCCTCACGCCACCCCCAGCCATATATACGGCCGCCTTCCTGCCCCCTCCTCAGTTTCATTTCTTCCGCCTTGCGAGTCAGAATTGGAATGTCCACTCCTTGCAAATCTCAAGCAGCCTGTCTCTTTGCCTTTGACTCACTGTCCAGCAGGGTACATCTCTCTGTGGATTTAACTCCACCACGGGAGTCCCCAACACTGGACTGGAAAATCACATCAACGATGCTGAGGTTCGAACCCTGTGCCGAGTGCGGCAAGGCCTTCCCCCAGGACGACCCCCACAGTGGTGGTGAGACCACGTGGTCTCGGCGTGTTCCATTTGTGTCTCCTGTAAACCAAGAACGATCAAGGAGAGGGAACAGCGCCGCCTCGCCATAGCCTTGGAGGAGGCTCAGCACCCTTCACCTGAGGCTTCAGGCTCATGCCTGGCACTGAGACCCAGCTCAGCCCCGGAGCCTACACGGCACTGTGCCACTGGTGGCTGCCGCCGCTGCACCACCTCAATGCCGACTCCGGCACCGCAGCGCCTACCCGGCGCCTTGGCACCAATTGAGGTCGCCCTCAGCTAGCCTGGCACCGCGCCGTGTCATCTCTGGCGCTGACGGCACAGTACCACCCGACATCACCGGTGCCAAGCTCCCCCCCTTCACCAGCTGACTCCACCCTCGGCACCGCAGAGCCCAGTGCCGCAGGAGCGGGAGCCTTCCCGCCTGGGCAGTCCTCCCTGCCCCAGCAAGGACTTGCCCGCGACTTAAGTAGAATCGCTTTTCGTCCCGTCCACCCCGGAAGCAGTGGAGGCAGCATGAGCCCTGGTGCTACTCCTGACTCCCCCTGCCCCACCTCCAATCAGAAGGGGCAAACCGGCCTTCATCTCGAAGGCCTGGGATCACCCAGGACGCTCACCCTCACCTTCCAGTCCCCCGTCTTCCACTCCAGCGGGGGCCAACACCACTCCACCACCGGCACCGGGCTGGGAATCTCGATCCCCTTCCCCCATCTCCAGTCCGGAAGAGGGACCTTCTAGGGGCTCTAAAGGGCCCTGGCACCACACATCGGCCCCATCACCCTTCTGGTTTCAGCCTCAAGAATGGTCCTCCCAGGGAACTCCCTCCCCTCCGTGGTGGGCTCCTGGTGCCATGCTATCCCTGGCACCAGAGTCTTTTACAGGAAACCTTTCAGCGCATTTTGACCTATTGCACCGGGCTACGGCCCATTTAGGCATGGAGGTGTAGCCCTTGAGTCTTCCCCCCGATACCCTATTCAGGCCAGCCATCGCTTCGACGGCGCCCTTAGCAGTCCCGCCCCACCCAAGCATATGGGACCTCACACGCTCCCGATGGCAGAGCCCAAGCTCCGTCCCCCTGGTTTCGGATACGGCGAGCGTTAAGTATCGGGTATACAAGTCGGGCTACCCCTCCCTCGCTGTCCATCCAGTTCCCTGTAGGGGTGTGGTCCAGATGGCAGTGAGGGCCAGGGAACCCCCCAGGAATCCCCTCCCCGCTCCAGGGAAACTAGGGAGCTGGATCTGCTAGGCTGTAAGGTTTATTCTTCATCAGCCTTCCAATTACAAGTGGCAAACAACCAGGCTGTAACTAGCAGATACTTGCTGGATGTCTGGGAGTGACTCAGAAAATTTAGAGGTATGCTTCCGCCTGAGGCCAGGGAAGAGTATGATGCCTTCCTGGAGGAAGGCAACATAATCTCGCAAGACCTCTTCCTTTCAGCACACGATACGGTGGACACCGCTGCTTGCACCATGGCCTCGGCAGTTACCCTCCGCAGGGTAGCATGGCTTAGGGAAGCTAGAGCGCTCCCTAACGCACAGCAGGCAGTTCTTGACCTGCCCCTTTGAGAGAGATGTTTTGTTTCCCCCTGAAACCCTCTCTGTGGTGTGCACAGCCCGGGATCCTTGAGGAGAGGCCAAATATTTCGGCCTTCTCCCTCCTGGACCCACCCCACGACTTAGCTCCCCACTTCCCTGGGCGGGACAGTCCCTTTCCTTCCCACTTTACTCATGGCAAGAAGTGGGCCTTTGCCTCCCCTTTCCACAAGGAGGGGCCCCTCTGATCACCGCTGCCCTCTTTACCCTTAGGGTGCAGGGGGCCCCAGGCATCACTGCCGCAGACAGGCAACCCCCCCACACCCTTCTTTAGGGAAGGCAGGTCCGGTGGGAACCATCCCGATCCTTCCTCATTCTTCCCCTTCTCCAATCGCAGGAGCAAGACTTAGATCGGGATGCCAGGGGCCAACAATACAACGACGCCCATCCACGGTGCCGGTACCCCAATACCGTAGCTACCCCCCCCCCCCACCGCTTAAGCAGCGATTTCCCCGAAGACGGAAACCGCCCCTCTTCTATTCCTAGCAGCCTTCTTCCTGAATATTCCCCACCGCGTTCCCCACCCTAACACCTCACCAAGGGATGGAGGCGCGTCTTGTTGTAGCCTCAGCTGCTGCGGGACTCCAAGACTCGCACACCCGAAGCCTACTTGCAACAGGACTGTGCCTGTGGCCTTGACGTGTGTCCCAGGTAGGCCCCCTCATATCTGGGTCAGGGAATGGGAGGGGATACCCCTGGTCGTACCACTGTTTTCTGCGCCTCGAACCCAACCCCCATTCAACAGGAATTTTTCCTCCTCACTGAAGGGGACACATCTGTGTAGCAATACAGGTACCTGGATAGCCATTTTATTGGGAAGGTATCTTTAGAGCGTGTCCTACCCCTACATGGGCCTTAGGTATGGCCCACTCCTCCTTTTTTTCCCACCCTCGCACAGTTCCACGTCTCTACCTTCTGGTGATCTAGTGAGAAGCAGGGGTCCACCTCAGGAACTCTCATCTTTATCTACCCTCTTCGAGATAGGCCACTTTCCCCCAATCTCCCCAAAGCACGACCAGGGGCACCCTTCTAAACTTTGAAGGGGAACACCTAGTTATGACCATGCGTTGAGAAACTGCGAAGGGTCTATCCCTTCGAGTGGCCTCCCACCTATATTTCCCGCTTCGGTATCCACTGCCTTCTGGACATCTGTCTACGTTAGACAGAAGGTTCCCTATTTCCAGGGCACTTGCATAATCTTCTTGCTCTATGATCCTATTCCCTGGCAGGACACGACCCCCCACCCCTTCCACCCTCCCTTACCGCGGGACCGTCTCACTATGCCGTGCGTAGTCCCTTAGTGCTACTGTGGTTCTCCCCATGCACGTTGGTGGTGCCTGGCAGGTCTGCAGTCCCCTCTTTCCATTTTCAAGGACACGTTGACACTCTCTGCCATCCGATGGCGTGATACACAGAGAACCCGTTTCTATACAACATATAACAGTTTGGGGTTGTAACCCTTTTATTCTCTCTCTGGCTCCCTCCGGGGAGAAAACTGTTGGGTTCTCTGATCCAGGGGTGTCCTTCAGATGCAGCAGCTTGTCACCCTGTTACGGTCTCATTCTCTAACTTAGGAAGGAACCTCCCTTGGCAGCGGAGTTCTTCAATATCCATGTATTGAAGAGTTTTCTCCTTGGCAGCCCTGGCATGGCAAAGTGTTAACGTTATCCCTCTGGCAAACACAATAGGTACTGAGTCTGCAGCCTTTCACTGCTCTTCGATTCTTTCGGTCGCCGAGGGGCTGACTAGACGGCAGTAAGAGTTCTCTCCCGTCCCTCTTATTCCCCCCTCTTGCCTTAGAGAGAGTTTCGTGATGCAAACCCTGCAAGCTTAGACCAGCGGAGCCCTCCTCCACATCCTAGTGCCCTGCAGGCCCTAGTAGGACCATCTCGTCAGCATTGCCTCAGGCCACCTTGCTGTTAGTGATGTTTCCCAGAACCTCTCTCCTGCGAGAAACTGGTCATGGTGCCTGCTCGGCTGAAAACGTGCGCTTCTGTGCTACCAGGTCGTTAATCAGCATACTGTAGGCCCCGTCCTGCTTGGCTCGACTCCATATGCTGCGGCTTAGCATCTCATGGTCTTCAGTCACTCTTGAGCCCATCTTACAACCTTGTATCCTCATTTCTCTCTTTTAACCAGATGGCTTGCTTGGCCGCATCCTAGATAAGGGGCATTATCATTCCCTTACTTCTCCCTGTGTACTCAGTAGTTGCCAGATCAGTCCAGGACTATGTGGCTCCTGCAAAGCCTTTGGGTACTCTATGTCTACCCTTTCTTTGTTCTCGCACGAGACGCACCCATATGGCTAGTCTCATTTGCTAGCTTTTAGTGTTCTCCTTCGAGTCCGTGTGACATGGCCTATGCCCAGACATTGTAGTCTGTTGGGTACATTCCACGTTTTCTCCTCCTATGCAGGGCACCCACGCAACCCATTTTTGTTAGGTTGCGTCCTTTTCTCCAGATCAGGTGACCTTGTCCGACCTGCTTATGCGTTCTGCCTCGGTGGGTTTGGGCTTGCCCTGTTCTGGGTTGACCCTCAGCTCTTGCTTCTTCTAGGCCCGTCAAGGCCCACTCTCCTCTTGACTTCAACGAGCATCTTGGTGTGGGGCCTCTACCTTACAGGGCTTGTTGCTGTGCTGAAGGCGGAAGTACCAACTCCACCCGCCATCCATTGGCATGGCTAGTAGTCACCTATTACTGAATGCATCCGAGCAGCGCTCGAAGAAGAACGGTGGGTTACTCATTAGTAACCGTCCTTCTTCGAGATGGGCTGCTCGGATCCATTCAGGTCCCTCCCCTCTGTCCCCGCTTCTGGAGTTGGTGACTCTGGGGAACTGAGGAGGGGGCGGGGAGGCGGCCGTATATATGACTGTGGGTGGTGTGAGGGGCGGTGGCCGCCTTCCCTCTTCTGACAGTCTAGGACAAGTTTTTCCGACCAATCCAGCGCTCCGGCATGGAGACACCTATTACTGAATGAATCTGAACAGCCCATCTCGAAGAAGGACGGTTACTGGTGAGTAACCCACCGTTTTGTGAGTTGAGTAACTGTTATAAATTAGAAGTTTTTCATCTGGAGGTGTTTTTTTTAAGATAAGGCTAAGTTTATTGATTGTGCTTTTTTTTTTAAAGAATTTTTGGACTGTAGTATGCATGGGATAGGAATTTTTTTCTCATTTTGCTTTTGAACAAGTGTGGCTTTAGTTTGTCAGAGCTTTAGTAACTTGCCCAGTTATAACACATGATTTTTAAATATTAAAGAAAAAGAAAACCAGGGTGCATTCTTAATAAAACTCATTTGTCTTTTATTATTAGTGAATATAAACTGGGGGGCAGAACAGCAATCTGTATAGAACCTTTACAGAAGGAAGAGAATCTGGGGTAAGTACTAGAAATACTTAATATAATTTTATTCATGTGCATTACTAGATGAGACTTAATCTAGTGGTTCTTAATTTAAAACTTTCTTTCAAGGTTCTAGCCAGTGCTTTTTTATAGAATATTTTATTTTACATTCAGATTATTTTACTTTTTATTTCCAGTAGAACTCTCCCTTGGAAGAATTGATCAGTAATTTGCATGGCTCTTGGAAGTTTGTCAAACCTTTGCTTCCCTTTATCTTATTTTTTTCTAATCACAGGCCCAGTGACTTGCTGCTGCGGGTACAAATGAGCATACCTGGGGAGAGGGATTACTACCGCTCTGTGGATTTGGTATGGGATCTCTCCAAAGAGTGTACAGCATGGGCACTGAGGCAGAGAGTTGCTGCTCACTATTCTCTCCCTGTGGAGAAAATTGAAATTGCAAAATACTTCCCTGAAAAGTTTGAGTGGATGACAATCTCCAGCTGGGTAAGATCTGAAATGACAAAGGCACTAATTTGGGACCGGAATGGCAAAGACCAACCATTTCACTTTGTACAGAAACTGTTGATAAAAAGGAAAAATATTTGAGCGCATGTTTTTATTCAGTATTATCAATCAAGTGGGCTGGAAGTGAAAGGGGCTGGTTATTCCTTAAGGGCCTGATCCAACTCTTATCAAAGTCAGTGTAAGGCCAATGAGCATTTGTTTGCATCCTGAGGAATGTGGTTATAAAAGCAGAATAATATTGACCTCCTTAGTCAGATGGATGTGGGAGAGTTTATGGAGAAGAGGATGGATACAAGAGTGGGAAACCGCACAGTGACAAGGGGTGCAGGGTCTTGTGGGAAGGAAAACTTGCTGATGCAGGTGCATTATGCAATTCGATGAATAAAGAAAATTCCCTTCAGTTGCGGAAGAGCAGCTCACCCCAGGAATTCTACACCTTAGAAGGTGAAACCAACAAAAATCAATTCAAGAATCTCTGAAATTTAGAAGAGGTCTATGAGCCGTGTACATTGATGTTTCGGCTTTATTCAGATGCAGCAAATTTCAAAGAGGAAACGGAAGAAAAAACAAGAGAGTTTGCAGTCAGCACCTTATTACCTGAAAGATGGAGACACTATCGGTGTGAAGGTAAACTTTAGAGTAAACACTGTTGTGAAGATAACTGGGATTTAACGACCAGGGTTGTAGTCTCAGCAGTAATGACATCCACAGTGTCCTGATTTTTCCCTCATTTCCTGTGTCCCTTTTCATACGTGTGACAGTGGCTGCATGTGAAGAACTGTCAGCACTTTCTGTGAGAATGGGCACAGGGCACTGCCCCTTGACGTGTCACTCCTGATGCTCTTTACTAGTTTAGTGGAAGAGTGGGGATGGGACTCTGTGTTCCCACCACACTCTATTATTTCAGATTCAATAACCCCAAGTGGGTGTGGTACAAAGATTGTAACTAAAATAACAATGCTCATGGAAATGAATTGTATTAAACTGCTGAATGGAAGATGTTGTATATTATGAGAACTAAAAATAATAAACTAATGCACTCTGCTTTCCGGTAACAGAATCTCCTACTTGAGGATGGGAAGGACTTCAGTACAGTGAGAGATGATATTGGAAAGGAGGCACAGAGGCAGCTTGCAATAGAAAAAAAGAGAAGGTATTTACTACAGTATTTACAATTCTTTGAGGTCTCAGACATGCAAAGGGATTTACCGCCTTTCACAGACTTTTAGTACTGTGATACTTTGTCTGAGGTAAAAGACGTAATTAAGCATAGTCAATGCCCACTAACAGTCTATGGTGTTGCTGTGCCAACAGAGGAGCAGGGAATAAAAGTCATTAAAAAAAATTACTATTTTTAATACCATATTTGCACCATGAACCCATTTAGTAAGTGGGGCATAGTTCTTTGAGTGAAGGTCCCTGTTATAGTCCACTGAGCATAACGCACATGCAGCCAAATCTGGACCTTTTCAAAGTAGTGGTGTCTTTTAGTCCACATAGGTGCCCCTTAACTGTCTTATGGTTTCACCCAAGGCAATAAAGGGCAAGGGGGCCTGACTGAATCTTTAGTTCTTTCTCACAGCCTCATGGTCCTAACTTGCTGGATCAGATCACTTTACTGATTCCATTCCCTCAGTCTCAGCCAGAATTTGCCTTTCTCTTCTCAATCACATGGCAGTGTGCACATACATCATGCCCTTTGTTTGCCTACACCTGTGCCATCTGTAACTCTGGCTACAGTCTACTGCCCCATGCACCAGTTCATGGATGCCATTCAATCAGAAAGCATCTCGTCCTTTCAGTAGTGGACAAACCTCCTCCAGTTTTGCTCTATGATTCCTTTCCTCCCATTTGCACTGACTGTTACAATTATTATGGATGCATCACTTGAAGGCTGGGGTGCCTACTTAAAAGATCACATGACAAAAAACACTTGGACTGACTGAGAAGCCAGGATGCACAACAGGATCTTCAAACTGAGCATTTCGTAAGACGTGCCAAACGTTCTTAATAACTGTCTGTTCTTGCCATGCCCTCACCATTTTGGAGAACACCACTACAGTTTACTATGTAAAAAAAAGCTAGGTGGCACAGGGTCCCTAGCGCCGTGTACAGAAGTGGTACGCCTTTGGAAATGCTGCATGTCACATCATACCCTCTTGCCTGCATCTTACCTTCTGGGAACGCCAAATGTGGTTGCTGAGGGCATCAGCTGAAACTTAGCAATCCAACACAAATGGGTGTTGCTCAATGTAGTAATCAGGGACATTTTCAGCCACTGGGGAGCTCTGACCAGGGACCTCTGTGTCTCACACCAACACCAAGTGTATCTAGTACTGCTCCAGGGGAAGACTTGATATTAACTTGCAGGAGAATGCCCTTTCCCAGACCTGGGGGCCTAAGAGCAGAAACCCTGCCAGAAGGGAATGGTCTGTCTGTCTGCATTTGGTTTGGGCATTACCACATTCAGTGGGGCTGTCAGGGGACAAGAGTCTTCCCTGGCAAGGAGGCCAGGAAGGGCCACTGTCTGAGCAGGGTTTGGCTATTAAGTCAAGGAGCACAGGGAAGTAACCCAAGGAAGTTTTCCTTAAGCCTCAATGTGAGGCTATTACTCATAAGGTCACTGGGTTGGAGCCTGGAGTCAAGGGTGGGACTGGGACTCCCCCAACTGCTAATTCACTGGAGGGGTAAGAGCCCCAGCAAAGAGACATGGGCCTATGAGATGCTGAGACAATACTGGGAGCTAGCAGGTGGTAGCCATCTTAGAGAGGTTGTATTACCCTTCTCCTACCACTGGAGGGTGAAGGAACACTAAGGAATGAAGCAGTTCCCTGATTTACCACTAGAAGGAAGCGCTGGACCCACTGAGGTAGAGGAAGAGCAACATTCCCTTTGTGGACATATGTGAGGCAGCTACAAGGAGTTTCGTACACATCTCATTATGCTCCAGTCCATGATTCTGTGACAGACACCTCATTCGGTGCAGTGGTTCTCCACTTCATGACTCTATCGTCCTCCCCATACCTTCTGCCTATCCAGGCACTGCTTGTTAATCACAGGCAGTGGAATACAATAGGGACCATCACTCAAAGAGGAGAGGTGTGGGTTACTGGGCTATAAGTAAGGTACTTAAAGAAGTGGAATCCCTATCTGTATTCCAAACCCATTTTCCTGCTCTGAAGTGGATCTGTAGGTTTATGGAGGAGACGGAACTAAAGATGCTGTTGGTCTGCCCTGCCTTTTACTGCCTTGTGCAAATCAAAAGGCAATGCAAGCACACATGTGTGGACTGACAGACACCGCTATGAAAAGTTGCAGCTCTGCATAGCACATGTGCATAGCCCTCAGTGGAATACAGCTAGGGACCACACATCTCCAAGAACCTTCAGCTATAGGTAAGTAACCTCTGCTTCTCCTCTGCTTTGCGTTTTGTGCAACCATGCTGATCTGTACCACAGTATATCCATTCTGTGCAGGTTGACTGCCCAAGGTAGTGAGCAGTGGACAATCAGCCCTTTGGTCACCTGGGGCATATTTAAATATCCCATTAGTGTGTGTGAAGATACAATATCATCATTGCTAAAGTAATAATCAGATTCCCATCACACTGATTTACAGGTTCTTAGACGAACACTATTAGTACTTTACCTTGATGCTAATATCAGTGTCTCGTTTTCTTACAGTCGACAAGCTGGGCGGTTACAGAACAACATTTTCCCCGAGGGAAAAGCGGCTACTAAGCATCAGAAACCAGAAGTAGCTCTTTCCATCAGTGTGGGAATCTTCAGATAGCATCAGACAAATGACTTGATGAATGGCGCTTGCCACTGATGTACTGAATTAGAATAGAGTACCTCAATAGGACCGGCAAGAGGGATGATCATCTGAGAAGTGTCCTTCTGAGTGTCTGAATGAGACAGCCAGCTAAAGGATTCAGGATAGCTCTGGATTTCTTGTAATCTATATTGATGAAGTGCTTTTGTGTCCCTTTATCAGTGTGGAACTTACTCTCAGGCTGGGTAATGCACTTTATCAGTGAGCAAATTGATTATATTACCTATCTTACAGTGACTATTTTGTAATAATCCTATATGAATTTTTATTTGACATGGTTATGTTGCGCCATCAGTGCAAAGCTATTTTCACATTTGGGCATGTAACTTCTAAAAGGAGTTGTTTGACACTCAGCTTCTGAAACCATTGCATCTTAGGTTTTGGTCACATGCTTGGTTGATGTGTCTGAGCTTTATAATCATTTAAATCAAAATTAGATCCATGCTCCCTTCTCTCTCTAGCCATTTTGTTGACACCTTCCCCCCCACCCCCGCAGCACTATAGCTTTAGAAAAAGCCAAAGAGCAAGAAAGGTCTCTATCTGAGTCTGCAGAGGTAACTGATTTAAACAGCATGGGTGACATTTTACTTGCCTCCCTGTTATGCTACAGTCTTACCATTTAGCGGTAAACCAAAACTCTCCTTGTTTCCATATAATAAAGCTCTCTTTGTTAATCTGGAGCATGAGCAGAAACTGATTTCAGCATTTCCTTAATGTCTGGAGCAAACATATTGTGTGTTCAAAAGCTGGAGAGCTATGTCTGTAAAACAGAAATAAATTGTCCCTGTGCTGTTCTCTAGATGCCTCATCCTTTTCCATTATCCACTATGTTATTAAAAAAAAAAAAAGAGAGAGAGATGAAGAGTGCTTCGCATAATATTGTAATTTTTTTAAACTCAGGATAAGATAGTCAAATTAAATGCACCTTTCCAGATTCTATAATTCTGCTTGACTGACTTGATATCTCTCAATAGAAGAAAAAAGCAAATTAAAAATTTCTTCTCTGGTGGTATACAGATAGGTGTACATTCCTGATAATAAATGGGTATACATAACTGAAAGAGACTTCATGGCTGGTTCTAATACCAGCTAAACACGGGGCTGTCCAAGGCTGTTATGGGTTATGGTGAATAAAATGTTTACTGTATTATTATAAGACTAGTTCTTGCTTGATGTTGAAACTACTCTTCTCTACCACTGAGCAGGCTCATTGCAGAATAATAAATTCTCTGTGTATCTTTATCTAACATTTTTCATTGCCAAAATTACTCTTTTACATGTTTCCTGGTAGTACATGCATCACAGTTGCATTTGCCATCAGGTTCAGTGTTTTCTTCAGAAATGGTATTGATGTTGATACAATGAATTAACCAAACACTGTAGTCTATATTGTTTGTAATAAACTGTGCTTTTTAACACATTTTAGGTGATAGGATGAGAATGGGATATGTAAGTGAAAGATAATTGTGTATCATAAACTGAACTACAATGAAGTATTCATCATGTTACAAGTTTACCTTTCTCTGTTAGAAGGATGGGCAAGATAATTACCTTATCAGATATACTACAAAACCTTGCACTTGTGGTTGGATACCTACTGTAAATTTTTGAGAGGAACTGTTTGAATGCAATTTCTGAAAAAGGAAGTGTTTTCATTATAATTCAGCTATCACTGTCAAAGTGACTGGATACCATGCCTGTATTGGTTTATATATCTTGTATAGTTGATTTTGTAAGTAGAGCAGTTTTTCTAGTAGAAGACCTCATTATTGTAACAGTTAAAACTCTGGATGAGAAGTGGGAAGATCCTTCTATTGAAGCAAGACTTCACTATTTTGGACAGCTTCATGGTAACTGACTCCCCTGCTTTCAGGCTATGATTCAGCAAAACGCTAGTCCTGATTTCACTGTTGCCGCAGGCGTGCTTAAAAGTAAATAGATGCTTTCCTGAACTGGGGCTTTAGCTGTGGGGAACGGATGTTTTAATCTCTAATGGTTTGCCCCTACTCTAGTTGAGACAAGTGCAAAGGAGTTGCATGATCCTTGATTTATGGAAGGATTCTCTAGTAAGACTTGACTGAGGCCAGCAAACTTTTTCTTCCTCAAACTGACCTTGTTTTGCTTGGCCTTTTTCCATTTTATGTACAATTTAAGTCACACTTTTCAGAAGTCACTGCATATAATGAGTACCATGATTAAAATTTGGTAAATAAGGAAAGAATTTGTGTGCTTCTGTACAAGCTATTGCATTTAATTTGCTTATATTTTGTATTGGACAGTTCTATTTCTTTTTCCATTTTCCTTTAGTAATTGAAGCTTTATCTTTTGAGAAGACACAAAGCTCAGCAATTTAAATATTGATCACAAGTACATAAGTGGGTATTTTAGTATGTGCCTTTATTGAAGTGTAATGTAGCAATGATTGCACTGAACCAATATTGAGTTATTGCTTTAAATGTTGGCTTGAAAGACTTAAAGTTGCTGTGGATCATTCCACAACAAGGAATTTTGTTCAAGGGGAAAATACCTTCTTAAAATGGAGTCTTCATGATTCTACAATTTGTCACAGTTCTGTTCCAATCTGAGGAGAAGCTTTGTTCTTTATTTTCCAAGTATACTTCAGAACTGAATAAAGAATTGTTTATATATGTACATAACAAATGTTTCAGTTGTGCTGTCTTTGTAAGATAGCATATGTACATTTTAGATGGGTTATTAAACAAAGAATAATACTCAGTAATGCATATGGAGAAGAAATAAATGAGCATCCAAAATTTTCAAAACACTGAGCTATTTTAAATTTTATTTTCAACAAGTAGCTTGAACAATTAGGAGGTGAGAGACCCTATGAGGGAAAGAAACTCCTAGGTAAAGTGGGGGATTTGCTTGTTTTCTTAATGCTGAGGTGCACAGTATCTAGGGCTGGTTATTTCATATTCATCCCAGTTTTCTAACTACCTACCTTCCCAGCACTCCACACAAGCAGGTGGAGCTCCATTGACTGTGCCTTGGCAGATTCCACGACATGATTGAGGCTTTCTGTGTGCTAATAACTGATAGGGTATTGCATTCTCCCCCTCTTCAAAAGTGTGATCTGCCATAAATCTGACTTCCTCAATATATGTTCATCCATTCCTAATCTTTTTGTTCAGCTAAATATCATTAACCTTCTGGAGGTCAGTGAATGCATGAACAGAAAAAAAAAAAAAAAAAAAAAGGCTTTTTAAAGAATCAGGTGTAACTTTTTATCTGTCTGATCTCTGTACAGCCCTGATGAGACTGCTTTGGAATACTGTATTCAACTCTTGGCTTTTCATTAGGGGAAAAAAATGTGTTTTCTTGTCATTTCCTCTAGTTTGCCTAAGTAATCAGGGGATGAGTGGAACTTTCCTGTTCAGAAAGCTATTTAGCTCTTTAAATTTTACCTAAGTGAATGCTAAAAAGTGACCTTACATTCCACACACATTTGAAGAAGGCAAACTCCAGGGAGAGGAGTTAGGATAGCACAGGGTGATTATAACTGAGCCAAATATGTGGCAACATTAAAACACTAAATGTAGGCTAGATGAGAGGAAATTTCTTGATACTATAGACCAGGCATGGCCAAACTGTGGCTCAGGAGCCACATGTGGCTCTTGAATGAACTGTGGATCCCGGAACAATGTCAGCAAATCAGCCCCAGTCTAGGAGTTCAGGAGGGGGTCAAAACAGTAGGGAGAAGCACAGCATGGTTGGGGATGGCTGGAAGAAGTGCTGCATGGTCAGGATTTTAAAAAACTCGCCACTAGCCTGCAGTCTTCTACATCAAGCAGCAGCTAAGTTTTTATTGTATAGGCCTAGTTTTCATAGTAACCTTTGTAGGAGAAAGTAAAAGGTTAAGAAAAATAAGTAGAAGCATCTAGGTATTGGCTCAAAGCCTAGCAAAGCAATCAAAGGAAATGGGCCTGAATGGCATGGACATAGGGCATGGAACCCAGATAACCTCATCGAAACTGGCACAAGCTAAATATGAGAAAGTACTAAGACAAAGATGAGAATGTACTTGAATAAAGAATTGGAGAAAGGGGGTGCTAGTCCGGTCTCATGCCAAAAGAGATAAGGAGATATGCTGGGTCGAAGTGACCTGCACAAAGGAGAGGTTTGGCCAAGTCATGACACCTTGATGGATGGTGATCCCCTGGGACCTATCAAATTAAGGGGTGGCATCAAAGGAGGGATGTACAAGTCAGTTCAGATAAGGTATAAAAGTAGGAGCCCCAGAGCCCAAACTTTGTGCAGCCGAGAGGGTGACAGCCAGTCCTGCTGTCAGTTGAGCTGTTCCATTGCATTGAGAGCACCGATGCTGTCAACAAATCTGTCGATATGGATTGTTTGCCATAGTGCTACGTTGCAATAAAGCCTAGCCTGGCACCTTCGTTTCTACAAAGATCCATGGTCGTGTTGGTTTCCTTGATCGTGAGTATTGTCTCAGTTTACTCCCGCACGCATTCATGCACAGCCAAACTGATATCAGCGCTGGGGACAGAACAACACTGATAAGAACACATCTTGCCTGACATGTCTGACCACACTCTGCCTGACGTACCACAACCTTAAGTAATTATTAGAATCTGACATTAGTAGGATCAATACTTCTCTTTTTACGATAAAATTAAAGTGTCCAATGAATTTTAAACTTAGTAATTTTGGAGTAGGTAAAAGTATATGGCTATATGCCTCAGTGCAGCTCTCAAAAGTTTAATAATCAACTTGTGTGGTTCTTGAGTTCCATAAGTTTGGCTACCCCTGGTCCAGATGAAGTGAGAAGCCCATCTCAATCACTGGAGCATGTGATTACACCCCTAAAAGCAAAAGAATTGAAGGATTCACCTCAGAAGCAGAAGAACAGAGTTAATCAAGACACCCAAGAAAACAAGCTAGAGGTCACGTCCACAACTGCCTGGTGACTAACGGTCACACACAGCATCTGGAGTGGCATGACAAAGCTATGAAGACTGGGTGGGATCCAAAACCAAAAGGGGGTAAACTTCTGCACACCACCTGGAAGAAAGGAGCATCAGTGCATGCCCAACAAAGACCCTGCTCCTCCTTGTGTCGAGCTTCCCTGGCCAGGCAGCTGCCACGAACCCCAGCAACAGACACTAGCGCAGACTCCAGCAACAGCACCATCAGGATTGGTAATAACATAGACTGCAGAACATTGTCTGGTTTGCTTGGGCACATGGATGAGTGTGTGTCTGGGCAATAGGTATGAGTTAGTTATCAATTGTCTTTATTTGTAATAAATACTGTATATTACCTTTTTCCCCCCTGAAAAGATCTCAGGTACTCACCTGGTATAACAATAGCCTATGTCTACACTGGGGCAGGAGGGACCTTATTAGGTTAACTTCAGGGTGTGCAGTGCAGACATACCGTGGGCCACCCTGCCCCCGATCCTGATCAGGCTCCCGGCGCCCAATATGGCTCCAGGGCCCCCGGCTCCCAGCGATCAGCTCCCAGCAACCAGCGACTTGCAGCAGGCACCAGGGCCTAGAAGCTGGCTCCTGCCACTCGCAGCATAAGGCTCCCAGCCCTTCTCTGTGGGCTGCAGAAACCAGCTGCTGTTCCTGCAGAGAGGGGCTGAGAGCCCAGTCTGGTACCCAGCCCCTTGACACAGGCTATTGCAAGCAGCTTGAAGCCTGTGACATTGACCAGGGTCCGAGCCAGCTCCTCGCCCCCGCAGCCTGCAGAGAGGGGTAGAGGCCATCTCTGCTGGCAGCAGGGGCTGGCAGCCAGTTACTGCAGAGAGCCCCTCTCTGCGGGTAGTGGAGGCTGGCAACTGACTCCTGCCCTGGCTGCATGCAAGTGGCCAGGGCAGGAGCCATCTCCATGTACCCCAGCTGCTTGCAGGAGTCAGCTACCAGCCCTTGCCACCCACAGAGAGGGGCTGGGAGCCGAATAGGACTCCTAGCCTCTCTCCGCAGGTTGCAGGAACCGGCTGCCAGCCACTGCTGTTGGTGGAGAAGAGCTGGGAGGTGGATCTGGCTCCCAGCTCCTCACTGCACAGCATGAGCCAGATGGGTCACCCAAGGGTGGATCAGGGCCCCAGAGCCCAATCATGCCTGGGGTGGAGAAGGTTATGGGCTCTGCCCTCTATGGTCAACTTAAATGCTTAATTGACTTACAGGACAGGAGTTAAGTCAGCTTAAGCAATTGCTCAAGTCGACTTAATTTCTAAATACAGACAATGCTCAGCTTAAGTGGACTTAAGGGGCTTTATGTTGACTTAAGTCCATAGTTTAGACATACACTTGGTGAGTTGTGTTATACCACATTCTTATGGTGTACCTGATAAGTCTACTGATGGCATGAGCTGAGGTAGGCCTGCTATCTTTTTGTCTCTTGACTTATCTAGGCTAAAGGTTGTACCACGTATATCCTTTAGCATCATCACCTATGTAAGCTAAAGGTTCATAGAATCACAGGGTTGGAAGGGACCTCATGAGGTCATCTAGTCCAACCTCCTGCCAAAAATATGAATATATGTGTGATAAAGTGCCTTAGCTCATCATACAGAATATTGCTTCTAGGTATCTTACATTATAAGCAATATATATTTAATATAAATCTACCATCATAAAACAAGGATTTAAATCATAAGAAACATAACTTCATAAGAGAAAAAAAAAATTCCTCTCTCACCCCTATGGGTGGTATGTGTCATCCTCAACCTCGGGTCCTCTACCAGAGGCCTGGGAGTTTGAGAGTTCTGTGCAGTATCTTAGCTGTTCCTAGCACTGCACTCTTCTGGACAGAGAGCTCTGATGTTGTTCCTGGGATCTGTTGGAGCCACTCTCCCAGCTTAGGAGTCACAGCCCCGAGTGCTCCTACCACCACCGGGACCACTTTGGCCTTCACTTTCCACATCTGCTCTAGTTCCTCTTTCAGGCCCTGGTACTTCTCCAGCTTCTCATACTCCTTCTTCCTGATGTTGCTGTCACGTGGCACTGCTACATCTATCACCACCACTGTCTTCTGGTCCTTGTCTATTACCACGATGTCTGGTTGATTGGCCAGTACCTGCCTGCCTGTCTGGATCTGGAAGTCCCACAGGATCTTAGCCCTGTTATTCTCCACGACCTTCTGTGGGATCTCCCATCTGGTCTTGGGAGGGTCTAGCCCATACACTGTGCAGATGTTCCTGTACACAATGCCAGCTACTTGGTTGTGCCGTTCAGTGTATGCTGTTCCTGCCTGCATCTTACATCCTGCCACTATGTGTTGGACTGTCTCTGAGGCCTCTCTGCACAGTCTGCACCTGGGGTCCTGTCTAGTGTTTTAGACCCCTGCTTCAATGGATCTGGTGCTCAGTGCCTGTTCTTGTGCTGCTATGATCAGTGCCTCAGTGCTGTCTTTTAGTCCAGCCTTTTCCATCCACTGGTAGGATTTCCCAATGTCAGCCACCTCAGCTATCTGTCGATGCAGGGTCTTGTCTTGCCATGGCACTTCTTCTGCTTGATCTTCCTCCCATGTCTGCTGCTGCCTCAGGCATTCTCTCAGCAGCTCATCTTTGGGTGCCATCTTACTGATGTACTCCTGGATGCTGTGGGTTTCATCCAGGACAGTGGCTTTGACACTCACCAAACCGGGCCCGCCTTCTTTCCGGCTGGCGTACAGTCTCTGGGTGTTGGACTTGGGGTGGAAACCTCCGTACATTGTGAGGAGCTTCCAGGTCTTCACATCGGCAGCCTCCATGTCCTCCTTTGGCCAGCTCACTATACCAGCAGGGTATCTGATGACTGGCAGGGCGTACCTGTTGATGACGTGGATCTTGTTCTTCCTATTGAGCTGGCTCTTCAGGACCTGTCTTATCCTTTGGTGGTACTTGGATGTTGCTGTCTTCCTTGCCTCCTCATCGTGGTTCCCATGTGACTGTGGGATGCCAAGGTACTTGTAGCTGGTCTGTATGTCTGCAATGTGGCCTGCTGGTAGTTCCACCCCATCAGTCTTGACTACCTTCCCTCTCTTTACGACCATCCGGCCACACTTCTCCAGTCCGAATGACATCCCAATATCCTCACTGTAGATCCGTGTCAGGTGGATTAGCAAGTCGATGTCTCGTTCATTCTTAGCATACAGCTTGATGTCATCCATGTAGAGGAGGTGGCTGATGGTAGTTCCACTCTTGAACTTGTATCCATATCCAGTCCTTGTAATTATCTGGCTGAGGGGGTTCAAGCCAATGCAGAACAGCAGCGGGGACAGCTCATCACCTTGGTATATGCCGCACTTGATGGCCACTTGTGCAAGCTGTCTTGAGTTGACTTCCAGTGTCGTCTTCCACAGTCCCATTGAGTTCTTGAGGAAGGTCCTTAGTGTCCTGTTGACTTTGTATAGTGCCAGACATTCACAGATCCATGTGTGCTGCATTGAGTCATAGGCTTTCCTGTAGTCAATCCAGGCTGTGCTCAGATTGGTCTGTCTAGACCTTGAGTCTTGGGCGATTGCTCTATCTATGAGCAGCTGGTGTTTTGAGCCTCTGGTGTTGTTCCCAATGCCCTTCTGAGCTGTGCTCATGTACTGGCCCATGTGGTCCTGTAGCTTGGCGGCTATGATGACTGATAGGACTTTCCATGTTGTGGGGAGGCAGGTTATTGGCCGGTAGTTGGATGGTGCCGTTCCCTTGTGGGGGGTCTTTCATGATCAGCACTGTCCTTCCTTGTGTTAGCCAGTCTGGGTGGGAGCCTGCTGCTAGCAGCTGGTTCATCTGTGCTGCTAGACGTTCATGCACTGCTGTTAGTTTCTTTAGCCAGTAGGTGTGGATCATGTCCAGGCCAGGTGCTGTCCAGCTCTTCATGTTCTTGACCCGCTGTTGGATGTCGGCTACTGTGATGGTGACTAGTTCCTGTTCCGGGAGATTGCTGTGGTCTCTTCTCAGGTCCTGAAGCCACTTTGCACTGGTGTTATGAGTCTTCTCTTTCTCCCAGATGTTCTTCCAGTACTGTTCAGTTTCTGCTGTTGGTGGCTCTGCTGTTATTGTGTTGTTGCACTGCAGTTGGGAGTACACCTTGGATGGTTCTTTGGAGAACAGGGCATTTATCTTTTTGGCCTCTGCTTCTCTAGTGTATCTCCTTAGCCTGGTGGCCAGTGCTGTGAGCCTTTGCTTAGCAGTCTCTAGGGCTTCAGATGGAGTCAGGCCCTTGTATTTTCTCAGTAGCCGAGTCTTATCCTTAATCTCTACACCCTTCTGTAGTTCCACCAGCCGGCTAACTTCTCTCCAGGTTGCCTTGATCTTATCCTCCAACCTCATTTTCCAGGGGGGGTATGTACTGGTGTTCTTCTTGATTGTGTAGCCAAGCATCTCCAGGATTACAGAGGCTGTAGCGTATACCAGTTCATTGGTTGCAGTGATGGTGGTAGTAGGAATTGTCATTAGGGCTCTATTGGCATCTTCTAGCATACTAGCTGATGGTACTTCCCCAACAAGCCTTGGTAATCGGTCTCAAGGGTTGACTGTAGCTAGTTTATCCATGATCTTATGCCTCATATCACCTGCTGTGCTCTGTAATGGAGGGGGTGGCAGTGAAGTTCCAGCATCAGGTGGTGGCTGCACATGTAGTTGTTCTTCTGAGGCTTCTTCTTGAGTCCGGGAGGAAATGTGGAGTTGGTCTATCTCCAGTTGTGAGAGCAGCTGTCTCTTTACTATGTTGAAGCGTTGGGTAACTAGCTGTTTCTCGGTTAGTGTGGATGTAGGTCTTTTGTCCATCCATAGTCCCCTCATACATTTCATATATCCCCTCTCATTAGGTCTGCTGTTGTAGTAGCATTCCATCAATTCCAGGTTCTCTTGTCTCGTCCATGCATGGTTTGTTCCAGTAGCCCACTTATCGTCAGATTGTCCTGGTTCCCCAACATCTGACACGGACCTTGTTAATCCAGGCGACGTCCGAGCCGGCATGACTCTCCTAGTTCGTGTCACTCTTATATTTGAGGTAGGCAAGTGAGGAGTTAGGGGGTCTTTTGCCCAAGGACCCCTACTGGGAAGGTAGGCAGGTATCCACTGGGATTTGAACCCCAGTCTCCCGTATCAAAGGGCGTCGCTCTTAACCACTACGGCTCTCTTAACCACTACACTATCCGTCACCTAGATATATGGATATATATATGCAAGTGTGACACTGTCTGGTTTTAAGGGCTAGTTTATTATCTTATTAGTATTTCATATTTGCAATAGTCCATATGTGATCTGCCATGTTTGGTACCAATACAAAGGTTGTAATCAGTTGGGAGTAATTATATGGCTTATATGTAGGTGTCATATCTGTATTAGAAGTTAGAATATGTTTGTTCTATTTGTGTTCCAAGTTATTTTGATTCTCAGGCATACGCATATTAGGTGTCTGCAAAACCATTGTTCTCTTAATGGTCCATTAAAGGAGCATGCAGCTAGAGTGACCTGGAAAAAAATACCTGCTCAGTCAGTCACCCAGATTAATCATGTGAGTCAGCTCCATTTTGATTTTGTAAAGACTGCAGAGTGTGGTTGAGGCCAGAAGTGATAAATAGTAGTGGCCCCATCTCCATTTTGTCTTCAGTCTCCAAACTGCAACCCTCCTCTGGAACTATGCTGCTGCCACTGAACAAAGGACTGAGACACATCCAGGTGCTGGGTGTCTTCCACAGGAATGGGACTAACCTGCAAACTATAGATTCTTCAAGAACTTGCTTCCTATGGACTCTAAATCATTAGTATGTATGTGATTCACTTTGACCCTTTAACATCTCTCATATTTTGTTTCTTTTCTTTTTATATTAAACCTTTAGTTGTAGTTACTAAAGGATTGGCTGGCAGCAGGGTATTTTGGGTAAGATTCAAGCCTATATTGTTCTGGGTGATGTGGCTGGCCCTTTGGGGTCAGGAGAACCTATTTCTTTAAGAGACCCAGTGACTAGGTGGGGACTGGAGATGCTGATGTGCGATAAAGGGGGCTGTTTCTATTTTGTTATGCTTTGTGATGACCCATGTGGGGACTCAGAAACGTGTTTTGTTATTAACTGGGAGACTGATTTAAGTACCACCTGTCAGTGGTTTGGGGGTCTGGCCTCCCTGGTTTTGCAGCTTGCCCTGATTTTTGCACATTCAGGAGTTATCCCAGGAGGCCTGGGTCACAGTAAGCAAGCAAGCACTCTGGCCTATAACCCCTCCCTTTAATGAGTTGATTGCAAATGAACCTGATCACATAGCTACAGATGTAGCCAATTAGTCACCTGTAGGGATAGTTTCACCATCCTCATCCACAGTGGTTAAAGTATAATTTGGTGGGCCCTGGAACCCTCTTACACAGATGGGCCCCTCCTGTGGCACAGGTGGGCTTCCCAATACCCATCCCCTGCCCCAACACCCACCCCCAAACACAGACATACACAGACAGACACAGCCACTCTCAGACAGACAGAGACAGAGACACACACACACACAACCCCCAGCAGCACCCTCCCACCCCAAGCCCTTACCTGGGCTATTTGCAGGCTGGTTGACTGGCCACAAACTACTCCACCCTGCAAGGGGGAGATTCATAAACTCCCAGACTGCTGCAGCCCTCTGCTGGCTGGGCTGAAGGAGGAGCAGGGTTTAAGGTGGAGGCCTCTGAACACTGCAGTCCAGCTGCTGTAGCTGTTTTTAGCGGGGCCCCAGAACACAGCATTCCAGTGCCTTCCTCTATTGTTAGGGGCCCCGGAACTCTGCCAGCCTAGAAATACGGGTCCCAGAACTGCGTTCTGATGCATTCCTCCTTACTTTAACCCCTGCTTATCCACTGCTGGTTATAGAAGAAGGATATCATTGTGATGATTCTCTGAATTCTAGTACCTTTCAGGCACCATGCATACATATTTCAGAGCATCATCAACTGGTGTGGGTCTCTGCTTATACTTAACTGATTTTACATTGTACGCATTCTAACATAATGAAAATAAGCCTGATTGCCAGCCCTTGCTCAATGTCCCTGTAACCCAACTTCTAACCAGGAGATTGCTGCAGATTCATCACCTTCATCCATTAATTGAGAAATAGCTTGTTTGGCTTTGTCCAATGTTCCCTCTAAGCTGATGATGCAGCTGAGCAAGTT
>ML682045.1:1715714-1742770 GCA_007922195.1 Podocnemis expansa
TTTTTTGGTTCAAGTTCAAATCCTGTGATTTTCTCTGGATGATGATGATGGATCGTGAGTACATGGAATCTTGTGAAGTTCCAAAGAGGTAGCTGTGTTAATTTAGTTCAGCAAAACAAACAAGGAGTCCTGTGGCACTTTTAAAGACTAACAAATTTATTTATTGCATGAGGTTTTGTGGGAGAAAATCCCACTTTGTCAGCTGTTTTGAAGATGGGGAGACCTACAAGGGGAGAAAAATAAATGCAGGCAACTGTAAGTCATAGAATCGGGTGGAGGAGGAGGCAATTGAGTGTAGACACAGCTATGGAACATAAGGCTATTCTCCCTGGAAATGAATCAAATGACCTCAGCATTCTTTTCCACCATAAAACTATCTGGCTATGTCTACACAGCTCTTTTATTTCGAAGTAACTCATTTCGAAGTAAGGATTTTATTTCGAAATAACTCATTTCGAAATCACAATGCATGTGTAGACATATTCTTTGAGTTCCAGTGACTATTTGTTTTTCTCTGATGCCATTTTTTTAAACCACATTCTGGATATCTTGCTACTTAGAAAAGCAATCTTGTCCAGACCAAAAACAGTATCTTCTACTGTAATGAGAAAAGCTCAGTCTTGTTCTCATTGATGGAGGTGACAAATCTTCCACTGACATCAAGTGGGAGCAGAAAAGGTACTTACAGCTATAAACATGCTCTCTGAAACACAATCACATCTGTCCCTCTCTCTATTGTACAAAAGCCCACACATTCCAAAATACTTTAAAAATTGGAGTTCAGCTGTACAAATTTCACCTTTCATGAATATGGCTGATAATAGGCACTCAAGCTAACCACTTCCCTTGGCAGGGAATGCCCCAGCCCCCAAAAAACCCACCAACTTGCGAAGGGCTTCATATCAAGTAACACTACTGCATACAAACAAGGAGTCCTGTGGAACTTAGAGCCTAACAAATGTATTATTTGCATGAGCTTCTATGGGAGAAAATCCCACTTCATCAGCTGCTTTGAAGATGGGGGAAACTTACAGAATGGACCGCTATGTAAGTTCCCCCATCTTCAAAGCATCTGATGAAGCGAGATTTTTGTCCCATGAAAGCTCATACAAATAATAAATTAGTTAGTCTTTAAGTGCCATAGGACTCCTTGTTCGTTTGTTTTACTAAACTAGACTAACTTGGCTACCCCTTTGGACAGGTGTAGCCAAACTGCAACTCACGAGCCGCATGCAGCTCTTCAAAGAAAAAGTGTGGCTTGCAGGCAGGGAGCTGCTTCAGGCTGGGGGAGTTAAAACCTCTGGCCTGTCAGCCAGCTCTGCAGGCAGCAGCTCAGAGGAGGGGTGGGAAGCACCAGCGAGCTGGTGGCTGAGAGCTCAGAGAAGGTGCAGGGGCAGGGAGCAGGGAGTGGCAGCCCCGGATCAGAGAAGGGATGGAGGGAAGGAGCAGCTGGGCGGCTCAGGAAGCGCTTGGGGGGCTGGCCCTTAGGACAGAAGGGAACTTCGGGGAATGGAGGCAATGAGGGAAGGGACTGAGGGGATCAGGAAGGAGACAAGCTGGAAAGGACGTAAAGACTAACAAATTATTTATTGTTGTTTTCTGTTTCATAGATTTCAGTGTGGATTTTATTTTGCTTTGCTTTATTTATTTTTGTGTACTTTGTACTTTTTTGTTTTCTTTTGGTCTGGTTGGTTTATTTTGTATTTACCTTATATGACATGCCATGGCAGTCCCAGTCCTGTCCACAGCACTTTACAAACTTCATACACTCCCTTTACAAGTATGGGAGTCAGGAAAACAGGTTAAAAAGTCTTCCATTGTAGCAGAGGGAGAAGGAATAAGCCAATGAACAATCCTACTCCTTTCTGCCAATGCTATAGAAACCTTTAGATCGAGCGCTGGACAGTTACACAAGGAGTTTGTGGAACTTTTAAAGACTAACACATTTATTTATCACATTTCTTCCATGAAAGCTCATGAGATAAATAAATGTGTTAATCTGTAAAAGTGCTGCAGGACTCCTTGTTTGTTTTGCTGAACTAGACTAATACGGCTACATCTTTGGAGCTCTGAACAGCTGAGGCATTGGGACTAGGGATGAGCTGTTTTCCATAGCATCCTCCCCCTTCAGAATTATTTTATGCAGAATCCTATTCCACAAAACCAAGCCTGTTTTGAAAGACAAGTGTTGGGCCATGTATGGAGCAGGAAAGTGTTTCCCAGGACAGTTGAGTTGTCTTGGGAGACAGGAGCAATGTTCCTCCTAAACTGATGATGCAGCTGTGCAAGTTATGGATACACTTGGGCAGCTGATGAGCAGGGGCTCAGCATCAGGTTGGGGAACAGGGGGGGAACTTGCTCAGCTGCATGCAAAAGTTGCTCAGCTGCATCATCAGCTTAGAGGGAACATTGCAGGGAAGGGTGGCATGGTGGGAGATGGGGGGAAGTGAGCAATGGTCAGGGACGGCAGACAAGAAGCGGCCTGGTAAGAGATGGCAGGGATGCAGCAACGGGCGTGGGGGAGGAGCACGGCATGGTCGAGGAGGCCACCACATGTTTAGACTTTCTCATAGGCCCTAATGCAGTTTACGCAGTGTGAAAATAAAATCATGTTTTACAAGTCCCTAAACATGACATGGAATACTAAGAAATGAAAATACAAAGGAGAAAAGTTTAAAACTGAATATAGATTACTTCCAATTTTTAGCACAACTTACTGCTGTGAAGCATTGTATTCCAGAATGAAATTTGTTACATCAAAACATTGTGCAATACTTACAGATCAGCACCTTTGAAAGCTTTTATGTACTGCATTGACAAGTTACTGCCCAGATTTTTAAAAAATTGCCACTAGCTTGCAGCAGTCTACATCCAGCGACAGCTAAGTTTTTACTGTATAGGCCTAGTTTTCATGGTAACCTTAAGTAATTATTAGAATCTGACATTTAGTAGGATCAATATTTGCCCTGTTTTTAAGATAAAATTAAAGTGCTCAATGAATTTTAAGCTTAGTAATTTTGGAGTAGGTAAAAGTATGTGGTTATATCCCTCAGTGCAGCTCTCGAAGGTTTAATAATCAATTTCTGCGGCTCTTGAGTTCCATAAGTTTGGCCGCCCCTGAACACAATTTGGCCATAAAATCCTGAATAAGGGTGGATGGATTTTAGAGCAAGGGATTGCATGGTTTGTCTGCCAGTGGCTTGGTAAATCAATGATCTTTGGAGGCATACTCCCCTCCTGTGCACCCATCAGAGCGTCTAAGCTTGCAATTTAAAGAAAATTTATTCCAGCCTTTACGGTGGCAAAGAACCTTTAGATTTGGAACTGTGCATTTAATACATCATAGTGATGGCTGCTTGAGTCTCCAGACAGGCTTAATGAACTCAGAGGTATGAATAACTCCCATTTAGCTCCAATGGAGAGTCAATGCTGAAGCAAAACATTAGCAGAATAATGTTTACCTTCCGTCCTGATCAAAGCAGACAAGAAAGGAGGCTGGCAATCAACCAGTTACACTCTGTACACAGCATACACAGGAAAGAAAAGGAACAATTATGATTTGTATGCTGATACGCACAATACAAAGTAGTGGCTTCTTCTACTATCTCTTGGGTGAGCCTTTTTTGTGGGCAGAGTTTATGCATGACACTATTTTTCCCTCTCCATTTGACCCATGGATTAGATCATTTAGTCTCATGTTACCTAATCTTTAGATCCAGTGCAGAAAAAAAAGTAGTGATACTCACAAGCTCCACCAACAAAGAAAGCTCTGCCCAAGATTGTTCTGTCTTTTTCTGCATTCCTTCTTTAAGGTGTTCTGGCCCTCTCAGAAATGAAGAGTTCCTGGAATTCTGAGTCTGTTGGTAAGGATGACAACCTCAGCATTTCATTCCTAGCAAATCTATAACCTTTTACATGATAAAACTTTTGTTGTAAATTGCTGCTGACACACACTCCCCCCTCCCCCCCACCTCTCAGAAACAACCTGATTTTGGTAATCAGTAGTAAATACCTGCTTTTGCTAAAATTTCTTTTCTGGTTGTTAAAGAGAATTTTAATCAAGTAAGTGTACTGGCTTCACTCACAAAGAAAAAAAATTGTTTGAAATAAATGAATATTGATTATTCCAGTGTTTAACTATTTCTAATTTTCTATCCACCTTTATTCTGCTACAGTCTTCAAACTTTGACTTTTCTTTCTTCCAGTTATTGTGAAGGTTGCAACCCTCACCGCAGCAAGATACGCTGCTCATGCCCTGATCATCTCCTGTCCTCCCTTCGGCTGAAAGCATCTTCCTTATCCATCAATCTGTCACCCACCTCTTTGAACCTTGCACTGTATCAAGGTAGCATCATGTCTTTTCTCTCTAACTCCATCTCCATCTTTGTATTCGATCTAAAATCTGAGGATTCTGCATCAAACCCCACTCCTCCAACAGTTACGTCAGCTTCAATCTCTTCTGCATCTGTCTCCATGTGTTTCTCCCCTCCCCCCACTGGCTGCCATGCTTGCCTCACCCAGCCTCCACCCTTTTCCCTTTCAAATTTCTCCTTAATTCATTTCCTAGGTGATACCCACAGGAAGCATCAGTAACCAAATGCATGTGAAGTGCATTTCTTCAAAAACTAAACATGACTGTTCTAAGCCAGCAAGCAACCATAATACGATTGTATTGCTGAAATTTTGTTCTTCCTCACAATTGGTTATGTTCTCTCACCATATCATATTTAGATGCAGATTGTGAGCTCGCCAGCGCAGTGGCACCATTTCTGCTTGTGACAAGTTCCAAAGGGCAGCCATGTAAGTCTAGTTCAGCAAAACAAACAAGGAGTCCTGTGGCACTTTTAAAGACTAACAAATGTATTTAATCACATGAGCTTTCATGGGTAGAATCCTACTTCATCAGATGAATGAAATAGAGGTTACTGTAACCTCCATTTCATGTGTCTGATGGCATGAGAGTCTACCCATGAAAATTCATGTGATAAATAAATGTTAGTCTTTTTAAAAAGGCCATGTGAGCTGCCCTGCAAATAGTGTAGTGGCTAGAACCTCTGCCTCATATGTAGATGGTCCTGGGTTCAAGCCCCAGGGGGTTGGACTTGATGATCTCATGAGGTCCCTTCTAACCCTATGAGTTGATTGTTTTCTGCTTTTGTTATCGTTGCTCCTCCCATAAGCACATAGGTGCTGTAAAAATACTTCAATAAACCAAGTCTTTTAGCCTCCTCACACAGCTCCCTAGAAATACTAAAGCAACTTAGAAAAGGCACTTAATGCCAAAAAATGAAAAAGTTTTCATTCTTAGAGATTTAGTAGGCCTTGTATTTTCCTCTGAGATGTTTATCTCAGGAGGAGGGTCTGCTTGTCTCCTTGAGCATTTGCTTTGAAAAGTGATTATGTAAAAATGATTATGATGGTTTGAGACATTTGGAGTCTGTTCTGCCCCTGGCCTGGTGAATAAAGTCATTAAAAAGTCAGCAGGCAGAACCTGCTCATGTGTGACCCAATAATAATCCCTGATTTTCAGACCCTAAAAATCAGGTTGCAAGACAGGAAATTTAAATTGTTAGGAGAGGAGCAATTTTGATGGGAATCAAATAATGGAATTCTATGCTGCCCTTCCCTGTCACTTTCTGTTTGCAGCCATGCTTAAATAACCATGCAAAGAATTAAAAAAAAAAAGTTGGATTGAAAAGAAAATAAATTGAAGATACTTTTGTGGTAGCCTTTGAATTCGGCTATGTCCACACATACATCATTATTTCGAAATAACCCATTTTGAAATGAGTTATTTTGAAATGGAGGTTGGACTCGATGATCTCACGAGGTCCCTTCCAGCCCTATGATTTGATTTGAATGTGTAATGATTTGATTTGAAATAAAGTCCTTATTTTGAAATAAGTTAATTTGAATTAAAAATTTGTTAATTCGAATTAAGGGAAAGCCTGCTTTCGAAATAGCCATTGTTTCAAAATGGTTATTTCAAAACAAGGCCATTCGGACATGTTGTTTTGAAACAGTTGTTTCAAAACAATGGTGTTGTTTCAAAACATGTCCGAACATTGTTTTTTCCAAACAACCGTTTTGAAACAATGGCTATTTAGATTAGTTGCGAGGTTTAACGGTTTCAAAATAACGACCATTATTTCGAAACAACGGGTCCCATTGTTTCAAAATAATGGTGCGTCGTGTGAACATGCTACTTCTTATTTCGAAACAACCTCTGTCAGGAAAGTGACTGAAGTCCAGCTGCAATATGAGCTGGAACTGGAACAGGGTTCCCTTTAGTAGCTGCCTGTGCAGTCTAAGGCACAGGCACACAAACCTCTTGCCTTTCAGGACACAGAACCAGAACTTACTTAAAAGGTACACTTTTTAATCAAAAAGAACAGATAATAAACACAGAGAGTTGCTTCTCTGGGAACTAACTTGGGTAGTTACAGGGTAGTGGGAGAGGGTACATGTGCTCAGCACAGAGAAATCCAAAAAACAAGCCAAAAACAAAGAAAATACCCTGACCATGTCTAAATAAACATTCCCTGTTCTACTCACGCCTGGTCAGTACCAAACTTAACTTATCTCTGGTAAGGATGTTGCTGGATTCTTCCTCAGGCCCCTCTGGCCTCCTCCTGATCCTTCCAGGAGCTCTGCTACATCCAAACAGGCACAGGACAGGCTGCTGTTACCATTCAAAAAGCTGTGCTTCATTCCTATTGGCTGTCCTGGGACTCACTGACCAGAGTGTTAACCCCTTCCTCCCCAAGAGTTATTACAACCCCCATCTTCCACTCCACTGGGGGCCGGTGCTGTAGAGCCATCCCCGCAACAGCACATCACTCTGCCATCACCAGTATTGCTGCAGGAGTCTCGGTCCCCTTCTCTTGCCTCCAGTCCGGAGAAAAGACCTTCTAGGGGCTCTAAGCGGCCCCAGCGCCGCACTTCATCTCTGTCACCGTTTCGCTACCGGCCACAGGAATGGTCCCCTTGGGAGACTCCCTCTCCACCTTGGAGAGCTCCTGGTACCAACCTCTCCCCGGCACCAGAGACCTATACAGGAAATCTGTTGGTGCACTTCGATCTGTTGCGCCGGGCCACGACCCCTCTAGGAATGGAGGTGCAGCCCTTGGGTCCCCCTCCTGATGCCCTCTTAGGGCTGGCCTTTGTCTGCACAGAACCCCTGACAGTCCTGCCCCCTCCCGAGTGTCTGGTACCTTGCCCATTCCCTGTGGCAGAGCCCAAATTCTATTGCCCTGGTTTTGGACATGGCGGACGTTAAATATCGGGTTTCCGAATTGGATTTCCCCTCTCTAGCTGGTCAACCGGTTCCCCTGAGGGAAGTGGTACAGATGGTACTGGGCTCTGGGGTACCCCCCAGCAACCCCTTCCATCCTCCAGGGAAGCCAGGGAACTGGACCTCTTGGGCCGTAAGGTATATTCCTTAGTGGCCTTTCAATTGTGATTGGCGAACAACCAAGCCATTACCAGCAGATACTTGCTGGACATGTGGGAGTCAGTTGCAAAATTCTGATGCTTGCTCCCACCCGAGGCCAGGGAGGATTATGATGCCTTTTTAGAGGAGGGTAACATAATTTCTCACGACCTCCTCCTTTTGGCCCGTGACGCGGTGGACACAGCTGCCTGCACCATGGCCTCGGTGGTAACTATTCGCTGGGTGGCCTGGCTTAGGGAGCTTAGGGCGCCCCCTAATGCACAGCGGGCGGTTCTCAACCTGCCTTTCAAAGGGGGTGCCTTGTTCCCCAAGAAACATTATCAGTGGTGGGCACCGCTCGAGATCCCAGGGGAGAGGCCAAATACTTGGGCCTGCTCCCTCCCGGACCCATCCCTCCCACATAGGCATCTGAGGCTCTACCCTTTTCCCCTAACTCCCCCTTATCCCCATCATCGTGGGATCACAGGAAACTTCCTTCCACCACTATTATCCACTGCAAGGGCTGAGACCCCCCTTCTGTTCCCTCCTGCAGGGAAGAAGCCTACCCAACTCACCGCCACCCACTCTTGGGCAACAAGGAGCAAGCGCTTCATGACATCGCTGCAGTAGATAGTGGGAGCCACCCCGCCCCCCCTTGCAGGGAATGGCACTGGGTGGGACCCAACGCCCCCCCTTCTTTGCTACTGCTCCCACAGCACTCCTACTGGGGGCTTTTCCCCTGCCCTCCGGTGGCATGGGCCTCCTCAAGTCACAAACTCCCTGCCTGCACTTCTCCGCAGCAGCTATCCTGCCTGCACCTTCTTCTCAGCGGCTATCTTGGGCACTTCTGGGGAATCTGCCCCCCACTTCCTTCCTCTGGTATCCCTCAAGCCTGTGCTGTCACATCAAATCTTTGCCGGGGACGAGGAGCGCATCTTGCAGTATCCCCAGCTTTGCTGCAGAGGCTCCGAGACGTGCATTTGCAGCGTTTACTCGGAAGCGGGACCATCCATGTTACCCTGATGCTCTCCATCAGGTAGGCCCTTTTTCTATTCCCAGCTGGGGGGGGGGTGCCTTCATTCGCTCACGACGAATAACTAGCCCTGTTGTGGCCCCAACAGCTCGATGGGACCCTCCATCCTACTCGTCACGCGAGATGCGGTCGCATGGTCTTGGCGGTTCTTAGCCTCCACGGAAGGCCAAGGCAGAGCAGTCTATCCCTGCCTTCATATACTCCCCTTTTTCACAGAAGCTGAGATCCTTACAGCCCCTTTCCTTGCGGGCAACCTCAGTTATATCAGGACGCCTATCCTAGGAGTCCTTATCGCAGGCTCCACCCTACTAGAAGCGGTGGCCAGCCCCCCCCCCATATTTCCCCTCCCTTTTCCCCTTTCACTCACAAAGCAGACATCTAGCGTACCTGTCTTGGAGCCTTCCAGATCAGGGAACCTACAGGGACAACACCATCATCGCTTTTCCATGGGAGGGGAACATCAGTGGAAACCTGTATCTTGGGCCTTACACACTAGTGTCCACCTTTGGGGCATCAGACCCCTGGCATAGCCAGGCAGAAGGCCGCACTCCGAGCATAAAGCTCCTCAATGGATTGCTTATAACTACCCACCCTAACCTCCCTGCTGTTAGGTCATGTGTACCCTGTCAGAGGACACTGCCCCTTGGGCATGCGTTGACCCGCCTATCTGCTCAGGGATCTACAGTTCAATCGGGGACGCACCTTCATGCGATGTTGGTGGCGACCTCACCGGGACTGTTGTTCCCCTCACCTCCCTGAGGGACCTGATAATATATGCTGCCATATATTTATGTATGTATATATAAAGGAAAACAGCTTAGCATGCCAGTCTCTGGAACAGCTAGTACCTCTGCTTAGCATGCAGAAGGGCCTGGGTTCAAGCCCTGGGGGATTAGACTCAATGATCTCATGAGGTCCCTTCCAACCCTATGGTTCTATTCTAACAGTAAGAAATTCAGAGGCTTGTCTGTCCGGGGGTGGCTATCCATTTTCCCGACTAGCGATAACCCTCTGTATTGGGTTCTCTAACCTCAAGGTACCTCTGTGATACCGTGGTTGATACTCCGTGGGTCGCTTCTCTTCCTAGGTGGTTGGGAGATAATCTCTCCTGCCTCTGACAACCGTATTTCTGGGGATAAGCCCGCATCAACGTGTCTTTTCCCCTGGTGCTCACGTCTTGCAATGTAGCCATGACACTACCCCTTTTGGTGGTGCCCTAGACACGGAAGACCATATTCTTAATACGGCATCCCTTTGAGCCCTTGGGCCACCTCGACTCGGTGGGTGAGAGGTAGTTGGCATTGTCCCCGCCTTCCCCTGCCCCTTTGCATACAACCCTTGTGTTGCTAGAATCCCACAGGATTACAGGCCAAATGAGCTTCCTCTCTTTCTCCATGAGTTCTCACGCTATCAAGATTATTATAGGTACTAATCCATCAGCACCGTCTGGGCCATTACATCGCCTTGTGGGTGCTAGTGTCCTGGAGTACCTCTCCAGCAAGAAACCTGGGGTTTGGTACCATTCTTAGTTGGAAGAGTGCGCTTTGCGCACTATCTTGAGATCCGGTAGCTGGCATACCTGTGCCTCCCACCATTTCACTTTAGGCCTTTGCCTTCAGTGTATAGACTTGTAGTGTCTTGCCAGACCATTCTCAGTCATTCAGAGTGTCCCTTTTTCCCCAGTGCAACTAGGTTTTTTTTTTGCTACCTTCGTTGATCAGAACCCACTGGCTCTGGCCGTGCCCAGTCCAGGGGATAAGGTTCATCCCTTCCGCAGCTACCTATGCAGCCAGCAAGCATCCAGGTGAGACCGTGACTCTTTGGTTCCTGGCTCGGGCTTCAAGGTGCTCAATCCATGGGATGCCGTTCATTCCCTCCATTATTTCCTGTGCAAGCCACAGTCATTATGGTTAACCTTGCTCTTGTTGGCCTCCAGCTTTTTCCGATGAGCCCGCATGGGAAGGTCTTAGGGCCAGACACTTTTCTTCTGGCCTTCATACCTTTGTGTTCTGCCACTTAGGTGGAACATCCAATGCAACCCTCTATGTTTTCATGTTGCATTCTTCATACTCATTGTGGTGACCTTGGTCTATCCTGTCCACTCTCTTATGTCTCGGCGGGTTCGGCCCTGCCCTGTCTTGGGTTGGCCCTCAGTTGTCAATTTTCTGTGCCACATCAAGAGCCTAATTTGTCTCCTGACTCTGGTTAGATTCTGGTTTGCTGGGCTTCTTTCCAATTGGGGCATATTGCTGTGCTGAAGGTGGAAGACCCAACTCCACCTGCCACCCACCAGCATGGCTAGTAGTCACCTATTACTGAATGCATCCAAGCAGCACTCAAAGAAGAACGGTGGGTTACTCACCAGTAACCATCCTTCTTTGAGATGGGCTGCTCGGATCCATTTAGGTCCCTCCCCTCCAACCCCGCATCTGGAGTTGGTGACTCTAAGGAACTGAGGAGGGGTTGGGAGGCAGCCGTTTATATAGCCACAGGGTGGCGGAAGGGGCGGAGGCTACCTACCCTCTCCTGACAGGCTAGAACAAAAGTTTTCTGATCAGTCCAGTGCTCTGGCACGGAGACACCTATTAGTGAATGGATCCGAGCAGCCCATCTCGAAGAAGGATGGTTACTGGTGAGTAACCCACCGTTTTCCCCTTCTCCTTCCCAGGGTGCCTTTCTTTTTCTATATATTGGGTGGGGGCATAGCCCAGGGAGAGGGCCATGTTGCCACACCTCCCATGGTGCCCCTCTTCTGATTTGAAATAGCAAGTCCTGTGTCTGGACTTGCTATTTCAATTTGAGGTTTTTGCTTATTTTGATTTACGTTAATTCAAAATAATGGTTTTATTTCGAATTAGCTTATTTCAAATTAACTTATTTCAAAATAAGCATCTATGTGTGGACATAGCCATAATGTTTCATAATGTTTCTATGTTATGGTGGCAGTTCACAGTGTAATACAATATCTAGCACTTAAATAGCACTCTTCATCAATGGACCGTGAAGTACTTTACAGAGGAAGTCAGCATCATTATCCCCATTTAATGGAGGGGGAAACTGAGGCATAGGTGATTTCCAGCATTGCCAGGTAGGCTAGTAGGTAAAGGGTATGTATAAAACTTGGAAAATGTATACACCTTGCCCTTGTGTGCATTTTAATCTGTTGAGAATTACATCTTAATTTTTGCTACACAGTAATAATAGGATATATTTAAATAATGGCTGCCTTCTGTGTCAAGGACATACACTAGATGCCATGAAAAAGGTAAAGTAGGCTTATAGCTTATGAAGATTCATGGTGGATGTGTCCAGTTAGAGTACTGGGGTATGATTCATAACCAAATATTAATCTGTTGAATGTGTTAGGATAAAATATCCATGCGAGCATACTAGGCCTCATACATAGAGATGCTGATCAAATAGGCAGCATGCAGTCTGTCTTTTGTTTCATGTTCTCCCCTGAATATGTCTCTTGTCATGTACCCATCCCTACCTGATGTCACATATTCCTTCAACTCTCCTGCCTACCTTATGTGGAAGCTTGTATTCCCCTCCCTGTCGAGACCACCCTCTCTCACCAGCCTAACTAACCCTTTTACCATATAAAGTTGTTTTCCCCAAAGAAAACAAGGAACTGTTAGAAAACCAGTAAACAAGCAGTCTGTGTACATAAGCAATTGCCATGTTACTTCCATTTTGAGGCTGATACTGTATTGTTCAGAGTTCCCAGTACTGGTACTGTAAATAAACCTCTTCAGTGTTGTCTGTACTGCCTGATCCTTTCTGGAGGGACCTTTCCAGCTTTACAAATGTTTGCCAAAGAAAGCATGGGTTAGTTCTCTTGTGGCTTCCTAGCAGAAATGGTCATGTGCAAAGAAGTAGAGAATTACTCATTTGTGAGATTTGTTAGTTGCGTCTCAAGGGAAGGGGAAAAAAGCCCATAATTAGAGAAATGATTAAAATATAGGTTTATGTTTTGGAAGAATTAATGGAAATATAGAGAGAGAGCAAAATATAGAGCAGAACAGGTATTTAGATAGTTGTGCCATTTATTCAGTACTCTAAGTAAACTGACCCACAAAAGTCATTGCATTTGACACTTTTTAAAAATACTGTGGTTGATAGACATCAGTTTGTAAACTTGCATAAAAACAGAATCCTGATGCCTGTACAGTGATGCTTTGTAAACCTGCTAACTTTCTAAATAAACACCTACTTACAAAAAAAGTGTACTGTTGAGATGTGCCCTATCCTGCATGCAGGATTATTTCACAGAAGGTTGAACATATTCTAATCTAGTACTTTAGTATCACTAGTTCCTCTATATTAATCTTTATTGAAAAAGCCATTATGTACAAAAGGCACTAATGCCAATAAACTTCCTGACTTATATTTTCATGCTGTATGCACTAACTAGCAGGTTTGTCCAGTCCTGGCTTTTGCTGTACAATCAATCCACTTCCTTGCAATGTGTAGATCTGGTCATAGCTCTGTGTGGAGAAGTACCTTGGCTTGTCTCATGTTTTCAATCACTGTAAAAAAGACTTCAATTAGTGAAAGCACTGATGTGGCATTATGTTCATTTGTTAACGTGTGGTATCAGATCATATAGCTACACTGTGTGGGAGTGAGAAATAAAAGTATGCTATACTTTGACACACCTGACTTTTAACAAGTTTGTTTTTCAAATGATTGCATCTTTCCAGCAATTCTTTAATTTATAACTATTCACAAGCTTAACTGTGTCTTATTTTGCATGGGAATTTTTTCAGTAAAAAACACTTTAAAATGTTAAAACTTTTTCCAAGGGGACTGTATTTTATCTCTGGATTTCATGCAAACACAATTCTGTTTTAATCAATATTTCAGGAGTGGCATTTCTCACCTTGAAGCAGAGTGCTTCAATTAGCAGAGTTAATATATTACTGACCCACACAAGTGCAGTGCTGTCAATGCTTGTGATTTTTTTATTACTAGATTTACAATATTTGTTGGCTTTTTCCATTAAAGCCCAAGCTCTTCAAGTTTCTATGACTGAGAATCGCAGCTTTCACTTTACAAATAAGTTTTTAGCCTTCACAGTTTCATAGAAACCCTTGAAAATGATTCACAGGTACCATAAAGATTCTGACACCAGAAGGTAGAGAGAGAACTCAATATACAGCTTTATAGGATCTCCTGGTCTTTAAGGGCCTCTCCCATCATTTTAGCACTTGGCATCGGCAATAGTGCAAATGGTAACCTTTGTCCACTTTAGTGACTGAAATTTCAAACTCCCATTGACTTTATAAGTCCCCTTCAGTGTGCTGTCTTCACTGCACTGTGCTGATAGGAAATACTTTCCTGATGATGCAGTGCTGCTGGGGACCCAGGAACCCTGGTGGCTGCCTGCCCTGCTGTTGGGGGAGCTGGGAACCCTAGTGACTGGAGCCGCACTGCCATTGGGGATGGGTAGCCAAGAAGGGCTTACAGCACGGTTGAAACCACCGGGGGCAGGCTTCAGCCCCCAGGATACCCTGACATGTCAATTTCCCTGCTCTAACAGAGCAGGGAAATTGACATATTCCATTATTTGGCAATTTTCCTGCTCTGTAAGAGAAAGAAGACTGACAAGTGTGACAGCTCCGGTGTCCCAGATTGACCTTGACTGGCACTCTGGGACATTTCCAGAGGCCAGTTATTGCACAAAGAAAGTACATCATTTTACACACACACCTTATAGCAAGAGAGCTGTTCCGCAATATGCATTACAACTCTTGCACAGGTGGTTTTATTGTTCTGGTATAAGAGGGCACTTATACCACAATAAGGAGCATTGAGGTTTGTACGGTGTGCTTATTATTATACAATAAGACAGATTATTCTGCAATAATTCTCTAGTGTGCACAAGGCCTCAGTAAATCTAGAAAAATCAATCTAATGGTGGTAAATTTGCTGCCATCAGCATAGCCATGCAGGGCTGGCTCAGGGGCTGTGGCACCATAAGCCAGCTTTTGCTTTTGCACCCCTGGAGGGGGGTGTGGAACATGGCCCACGCTCTGGGTCAGCTCACCTCACATCCAGGACAAGAAACAGCTGCCCCAGGGGTGCAGCAGGCCAGCCCAGAGGCCAGGCTCCACTCTACTGCCCTTCCCCTGGGCCAGCTGTTCTGCCCTAGGAGTGGTGAGGGCCAGCCCAGAGGCAGGGCGAGAAAGGAGAGTCCGCCCCATGGACTGGTGCGCTCCACCCCTGGGGGCAGAGTGGCTGGCTCATGGGAGGTGTGGGAGTGAGGGGTCTGGCTTCTGGGCTGGCTCCCCAACCCCCAGTGCCCCTAAGCTGTGGTACCCCAAGCCGATGCCATTCTGACTCATCAGTAGAGCCGACCCTGGCACTGAGTTAGCTGTGATAAAGTTTGCAAAAACATTAAACACAGGTGGGTCAGCTGACTTGACCCACACAGGCCCGACCTACACTGCCTGAGAAATTCAGCAGCAGTTGATGGGAGTTAGGCAAGGTATGTGGAGTAGCTTGGGTAACTCCTGTTGATTTTGTAACTCCCATTCTATGCGCCATTCCCACTGCACTATGCCAACAGGAAATGTGATCCTGTCAATGCAGTGCTATGCCACTTGAGGGAATGGTTTTACTAGATGGACTTCCAAATCCATTGACCATGTCTTTGCTGACACCCCATTGAACTGGCTAAATGAATCTGATGGTGGTAAATTCACTGCTATCAGTGTAGACGTAGCCACACTCTACAACCAGCTCCTTGAGGAAGTTTTCAGAGCTTCAGCTGTTCTCATGGGAGCTGTCAGAAGTGAACAGCTCAGCTTTCCAATAATACTCAAAGGCACTAGTGCTCACCGAGACCTTATAAACACAACAAGGTTTTTAACATTTCTAAAACATGCCATTTGACAGGATGTTCTGCTAATCTCAATCATGTCAAAAATTAAACTCTCCTTTCTTTATAAACACCAGGTCTTGTTATAAGTTTAGGATTAAACAAATACCATTTAGTATAAAATATTGCTTGTTTCACTCACAATTAGAAATATCTTCTGGTTCATATGCATACATTCTGTTCCTATATTTTCCGACCAGATCGGCTCGAACTGTCATAGAGGGATCTTTAGAGAGGGAAAGGTCCAAAGTGTTAGCAATGAAGCCCATTCAAAAAGAGCATTGCTGGTTAATTCTTTGGGTGGGTGTGGTGTGGGGAGATTGAAACCTTTAAAAATAGCGTTCATTAGCACAACACTCTGATAAACTGAATTTAGCATAAAAGACCTGTGGATCTCAGTACTGGGACTTAGTTTCCACCCTAGTCAGGTTCTTGGACAACAGTGCTGGTTAAATGCCTCTGAACTGGTATACTGAAGTTGGTAATGATACCAATCTGACAGCCAGGTAAGTGTGGTCTCTAAAAAGGGTTGCTCTTTGTCCTGTTCATGTCAAACAATCTTGCAATGAAAGCTATTGCTGAGGCTAGATCCTGTCCCCAGGAAGCCCAAAGAATTGTTAATAAGAATTCAAATATTCTCAGAGAGTCTAATTCTTATCTGGAGTCCTGTTTGTTAATTTTAAAATTTTTAAATTTGTCTTTAAAAGTACCACAGGACCCCTTGTTTGTTTGCTGAACTACACTAACATGGCAACCCCTTTGGAACTAATTCTTATCAGTTTCCCCACACCATGCTGTCATGTTGGGTCTGTATCTGGTATACAGGACCAGCTCCTTAGCAGATGTAAGGTGCCGTTTTGTCACCAATGGTACTATGCTTGGATTTGGCCCATGCTGGCCAAGCTTTAAATAAGCTGACCACTGATTTTTGGGTGTCCAATTTTATACCTTAAAACAGCCCTGTTTTCAGACAGAGCTGACAAACCATCCTCAAAAAGCAAATCTCTTTAAAATGGCTCATATTAAGCAACCATAATAATTAGCCACAGCCACTTCTGCAAGTCCTGGTCACTATTTCCTGCATTTTAACCCCCCTTCTCTCACCCATTTAACTATAATGTGGAGAAACAAGGGTTTCTTGGTGACCAAGCTGGGAATCTGTACTACAGGTACAAGGGCAAGGCAATTGTTCACTTTGATTATTGGAAACAATAGGGAAGCTCACCAACAAAGAGGATCCTAGGGACATAGTGGCCATCAGGTGCCATGTTCTCATCTGTGCTAGAATGCTGAAAGAAAGTTCAATTTTATTTATTTATTTATTTATTTTTTGGTGATGGGTCATTTTCCAAACAGCTGTCACATCAGTCAAAGCACTAGGAAGGGAAGAAACTGATCCATCTTTATTTTGCTAGATTTTCTCCCATGAAAGCTCATGTGATAAATAAATCTGTTAGTCTTAAAGTGCCACAGGACTCCTTGCTTTTTTAGCATGCGGTGTGGTACTGGCGTTTTCCTTGTCCTCTGGCATATATCACAGCACCAACACACACACAGAGAATGCCAGATTGGATCAGAACAAGATCCCATGCACTTCATTAGTCTATCACTAACCATGGCCAGTGTAAGATGGGGGTCAAAGAATGGTGACTGAAATCCCATAATGGACAAACACAAAATCCTACCAATAGAGGTCATGTTTGCATAACCTAAGAAAACCATCTGAGACTAGATTACACAAATACATCTGGATTTGAGATTAATAATGTCTCCCTCTCCTCTTTCTGAAAAAGGGATTTTCAGCAAATCCTGTTGCGGGTTTCCAAGAATTTTGAAACTAGATATTTGAATGAAAATAAAGTAATTAAAAAAACCCAAATAAATTCATTTATGATTTGATCTGCTTCCAGTTATAGATTTTTATAATTATGGCCTTTAAATTATGATCTTACCACAAGATTAAGCATAATAAAATCCTCTTGAGCCATCTTTTGGATCTCTGGGCTAGAAACAAAAGCTTTTCTTAAGGCTAAAGCAAAAACAAAAAGAGAGTAATTTAAGTAGGGAATCTGATCTGCAGCTCACTGTTTTGCACTCCTGGTGTACGTTTGATATCAGTTTATAGCGCCCCTAAAACCATCAGTTTATGCTTAGCAATTTCATACTATTGCATGCATAGATGAGGCTTGGATAACTCAACTGATTTTTCTTCTGTTGCTCAGTTTATTAGAATTGTTTGGCTGTTGGAGCTAGTTGTTTCATAGAATCATAGGGTTGGAAGGGACCTCATGAGGTTATCTAGTCCAACCACGTGCTAAAAGCAAGACCACTCCCACTAAATCATCTCAGCCAAGGTTTTGTCTAACTGAGCCTGAAATGTTTCCTAAGATGGTGATTCTACCACCTCTCTAGGAAACCCATTTCAATGCTTCACCACCCTCCTAGTGAGAAAGTTTTTCCTAATATCCAACCTCAATCACCCCAGCTACAGCTTGAAAACACTGCTCCTTGTTCTGTCCCCTGTTACTACTGAGAACAGCCGAGCTCCCTCTTCTCTGGAGCACCCCTTCAAGCAGCTGAACGTTGCTATCAAGTCCCCCCTCAGTCTTCTCTTCTGCAGACTGAATAAGCCTAGCTCTTTTAGCCTCTCCTTGTAAGTCAAGTGCCCCAATCCCTTAATCATTTTTGTTGCCCTCCGCTGGACACTTTCTAATTTGTCAATATCCTTTCTGTAGTGGGGAGCCCAAAACTGGACAGAATATATCAGATGTGGCCTCACCAATGCCAAATAGAGGGTAATAATCACATCCCTCAATCTGCCAGCAACATTCCTGCTGATGCAGCCCAGTATGCCACTGGTCTTGTTGGCAACAAGAGCACATTGTTGATTCATATCCAGCTTCCCATCCACCATAACACCCAGGGCCTTTTCTACAGTGCTGCTCCTTAGCTGATCACTCCCCAGCCTGTAGCAGTACATGGGATGTTTCCATCCTGAGAACAGGACTTTGCACTTGTGCTTGTTGAACCTCATGAGATTTTGTTTGGCCCAAACTCCAATTTGTCTAGGTCTTCCTGAATCCTATTCCTGCCCTCCAGCATGTTTACCATTCCTCCCAGCTTGCTGTCATCCATGAATTTACTGAGTGTGAAGATGTTGAAAAGAACCAGCCCCAGGACTGACCCCTGGGACACACCACTAGTTACTGGTTGCAAACTAGACATTGAGCCATTAATCCTTACTTGCTGAGCCAGATGATCTAGCCAGCTTGCTATCCATCTTACAGTCCATTCATCCAAATCATAGATACTTTCTTAGATACTTTCCTTAGATACTTTCTTTGATGTAGTAGAGAAGAGTTTGTTCTTTTTGTGGGACTCGGTCATAAATCTAACACCCTCTGCTTGTTGTTGGAATTAAAAGAAAGAATAGGAATCATGCATGTTTTATGCTGCTTAGAATTAAAGCCACTATAGTAACAAATACTTTGTTTATAATGTTGCAGAACATACTGGGGTCAGAATGTACATGACATCTTCAATTTGTTCTCAATGGCCAACAGTAAGATATACAGCTAATAGAGCCGTAAAACGAATGAGGAGTCCTGTGGCACCTTAAAGACTAACAAATTTATTTGGACATAAGCTTTTGTAGGCTAGACCTCACTTTCTTGGATGCATGAAGTTGAAACTTCAGTTTGTTAGGTAGATATACTCATGCAACCAGGGGTCAAAGTATAATTTGGTGGGCCCCAGAACTCTCCTAATTGCTGGGCCCTCTTCCCGTATTATCCAGGCCCCCTTCAAGCACGTGAGGGCGCCAGCACAAGTAGGCATTTGCAACCACTTCTCAGTAACACATGCATTGGTTATCGCTCTGCTCCACACACCCAGTGCCACACACAATCCCCAGCAGCATTCCCTGTCCTCCAGCAGCTCTGCACCCCACGATCCCAGAGGCCAGCCTCCCAGCCCCCAAAAGCCTGACAGCAAGGTCTGTTCCTGTCCCCACGGGAATGCTCTAGGGTGCAGTGGCTCTGTCCACAGCTTAGGGGGTGCCCACCGTACCACTTCCCCCAGCCCCACCACAGGGGTCCCCTGGGCCCAGTCTCCGCCTACCTCGGCTGTTTCTACTTCTTGTCCCTCCTCCGGACTCAGCGTGCTGGACTCAGTGCCGAGCAGCAGCAGTGCCGGGTCGGGCTGGCTGGGGGCTTTTTTGCCATGGCCTGGGAGCTACAATGCAGCCACAAGGTGCTGCTCCCACTCAGAGCATGCTCACAGCATGCTTGGAACAGGAAATTCAAAAACTCCCAGCCTAGCTCAGCCGAGTTAGGTCCCAGCTGGCCGGAAGACTGTGTCTTTTGGCTAGGTAGGGGTCTTGGCCAGGGGTTAAACTAAAGTAAGGGGGAATGCACCAGAACACAGCTTTCTGCCCCATTTTTCTATTTTTGGGGGCCCTGGAACACTGGACCCTAAAAATGGTGGGGCCCACTGTGTTCCCCCTTACTTTAACCCCTGCTTGCAACCTTGGTCCTTCACATAGGGCCATTCCTAAGGGGTGGCAAGAGTGGTGATCGCCCCTGTCCCCATGGTTCCCTGGGCCCAGTGCTGTCCTGCCGTGAGCAGGGCAGCGTGGGTTCTGCACCACTGCCCCCCCCCATGGCTGTGCGGTCCACCACCCCCTCCCTTCAGCATGAAGCCGGCTCTGCTCCAAGCCAGCTCTTCCCTGCCCCCAGGGCAGGGAACAGCCAGCCCAGGGGCAGAGTGGGCCAGCCCAGAGGCTGGATTTCATGCTATTGCCCCTCCCCTGGCTCATCTGTTCTGCTCTGGGGGCAGGGAAGGCCAGACCAGAGGTGGGACAGGAGAGAAGAGCCCAACCCTTGGACTGGCCTGCTCTGCCAGTGGCTCAGGGGAGGGGACAGGAGTGCAGAGCCAGCCCACACCCCTTAGCGCGGGTGGGGGTGTGAGGCCTTGCACCCGCTGGGGATGGCCCTGCCATCACATAATAAAGTGATTCACCCTTCCTTGCATGCACATATATACCTAAAAACAAACTGGAATTTCCATTTCATACATATGACAAAGTGGGTTCTAGCCCAAAAGAACCTTCTTAGTCTTTAGGGTGCCACTGGACTCCATGTTTCACTGAAATAGAATAACAGAGCTGCCCTTTGGAACTTGTCACCATACTAAAATCAGTGATTCATACCAGCTTTTCTTTGTCTCAAGTCATCTGAGATGTTTTAGACTATGTTGATCAGAGAATGGTTGCTGCATTTCATTGGCAAGTCACTTCTGTACCAATATTTAACTCATTCCATGTTCAGACTACTGTAAGGGTGAACTGTATAAATGATTAAAAATAATTGATTATAGATGACTTAAATAATGATGCCTCTAATCAAGGTTGCATGGCATTTCGCTTTCTGTCCTTGCTTTTATTTACATATTACTTTGCCAAATGTCAGCTGTTTGGGCTGAAATTTCTCATGCTAGTTATGAACTGGGATAGAGGTGAGGAGCTGTTGAAACACATATTTACCCAGAGCTGGGAAAGTGCTTGGAAAGAACATGCAAACCAACAAGCGACATTAAGGTTGCAACATTAAGCACTCAAAAGTTCGGAAATGCATGAATTAATGCTTTTGACACCCCCCCCCGTCCTATATAGATTGTGATACAGTCTTTAATGACATGATCACCTATTGGTTTTGTTATTTTGTATGTACATAACTATAAAACAAATATCATAATGCCTGAGCCCTCTTTCTGATCAAATAATAATCCCTCATTAATATTAGCTGAGCGTTACCCTGGCTGAGTTTGGGTGAAAGAAGCGGCAATGACTTCATGTCCTTTGTCAGTTTCCTTAGAAGTAGTCCAGGTGCCAAAAGATATTCGGGAGTCCCAATGTTCCCTGTAAGCTGCACCAGTGAGCGGTGGCACAGCTGCCGCCGCTCACTAGCACAGCAAGCACTGACCCCAGGGCAGGTCTGCGATGGGAGGACCTGGGGTCGGGGCTGGTGGGGAGCAGCAGCGGGCAGCGGAGGAGCTGGGGTCGGGGCTGGGGGGGGGGGGGCAGAATTTGGAGATTGGAGCTGGGTTGGGGGCTCCTGGGCTGGGGGCAGATTAGAAGCCAGGGAAAAGCTCATGCCACGCAAGGGGGAGGGAAAGGACGGTTGATGTGTAAGGAAACATTTTGTTTCCCTTTCAAGTCATTGCTGCCACATAGGTCAGTGGTTCCCAACGTTTTCTCTGCCATGGCACTCCTTGCTACCTTTAATTCATTTGAGGCACACTGCCATATAGTCTCCAAATGAAGCCATATATTTTCATGAGCCAATGAGCCAATCCAGAGCTTTTTGAGTAGCTTTTCAAAAAATTTTGTGGCACGTGTGTGCTATGGCACACTGGTTGGGAAACAGTGAGATAGGTAGACACAACACACAAATTCCACCCAAGATTCACAGTAAACATAGAGAACTGTATAGAACCTTATGTTACTTTATTAACACCCAGCATTTCTACAGCACTTTCTACCCCAGGATCTCTCAATGGCTCACTATAATAGGCATTCACACATGCTTGGCTCTGTGGTATCCAAGAGGCACAGCCCCACCTGTGCTCACATTTAAGTGAATGGCCCTGACAATACATTATAGGCAAACTACATATATCCTCCCATTTTGATATCTTTACCAAGTGCCATAAACAATGGGTTTAAGGAGGAGGTGTCCCCTCCATGTATTTTTAGCACAGCTCTGTTTTCAGTTGCAAGCTGGTAAAGGAAAGTTCAAAGCTTGCAGACAAGAACAACACAAAACTGGTAGATGGGGATTGTAGCAGAGCGAGAAGGCAGCCTGATCTAACTTTTTCAGTAAAGTGGAAAAACTGTCACTGACCTTAATTAACATTAGCTCAACTAATATATAGGCCTAAATCAGGGTGACTTGTTTTAGCTCTGTGAGTGAGATCTAGTCAGAATTGGCACATTCATTAGGAATCTCTAAAAAAATAATAGAATTGTATTGGCTATCTGTGATCATCAGCTCTTATCAGTGTAATTTCTTAGAAATTTTCTTTATGTATTTTCACATCTTCAAAAGGTGAGCTGAAATTACAGACAACCAAAATGTTTGTTGTTCTGGAAAAGGTAATGGCTGGTACACTGAACACATTCTTAGATGTTTGTCACCTATACACTGACAGAAGATAAGTTCCCATTCCTGGCCCAGGTGGTCGATATATGTGGTACGTTTCAAGCATCTAGTGCAGATGCTGAACGAGGCTTCAGTCTAATGAGTAATATTAAGACAGAGCCTTGTAACAGGTTGGATGTTTCTCATCTAGACACGCTAATGCGCATCAAGTCATATCTAAGTGCTGGATTCAAGGCTGACCTCTGTATATGCAATTCTGGAAATGTGACAAAGACAGGAGTCAAAAACTGAGGTGTAGAGGAGGCTTGATAGGCAGCATCATTGCTTCATATTTGTTTAATAAAAATGTTAAACTGAAAAACTGTGGTTTTATTAATTTACTAAAGTTTGAACAAAAAGACATCTATACAATGTTCCCTCTCTAAGCTGGTGATGCAACTGAGCAAGTTATGGATGCACTTGGGGAGTTGATGGGCAGTGGCTCAGGGGCCCGGCCCTGGGACAGGGAATGGGTAGGGAACTTGCTCAGCTGCATCATCAGCTTAGAGGGAACATTGTAATTGGAACCCAAAATGCTGATCCAAAAAGCTAAACGTTTACCTGCCATAGACACTGTCTCGGCCGATGAAATTTTTTACCTAAAGCAGTTTGCTAGGCAAAACAGTGTTATGGACTTCTTTAACTCAAACAAACTTCATCCCTCCTGCTTTCCTTTTTCTCACCTTGACTGTAGGGGCATTCTTCTAAGTGGTGGATGACCATCAGAGGTTTCTTGCTAAAACAAAATAAGAAAGGTGGTGTGTCAGTCCAGTTACAGAAAAAATTAACACATCAGCAAGTATGTTGTTACAGAGCTATGCTGTCAGCGGACTTCTGCTAAAACCCACATCCAGGAACTATGAGAAGAGAGATTTGTCAGTGAATCTTCCAGCTAGACTTACCTTATGTGTTGATCTGTTGTTATAAGTTTAGAATGTTTCTAACTGAAATGTCTGTTCATATTCCAAGCCTCAACAATATGGCTATTCGATCATCTAGATATAGTGATATGTAAAGAAAGTATCAGTTAAAAGGATTCTAGTGGAAATTGGAAAACATGAATGAAATTTAAGGAGAATGGATCTGTGTTTCTATATCTCCTCTTAGCCTGACTGGTGATGTAGTATAGAAGTCTATGACTTTTACAGTATGAAAGTATTAGTTAGAGCAGCAACTATATTAGAAAATAATCTGGTAAGTGCTGTGAATCCAGTCTTGAAAGTCGTTCATCTTTTGGGAAGGTCAACTCCCACCAAAGTCCTATTAATCTCCTCTTTTAAGTCAACAGGATTGAAGAGCACTCAGCATCTTGGAGAGACAGGCTCATCCAAAGAAAACAAAGATGAGTTCGTTATTATGTCAAATGACATAATTGGAACTGTAGTTCCTAGAACATATAGGAGCTTTAGTTTTTCCAGAGACCTTGGGGACATAGATTGTCTTTTATAATATGTTGGTGTAGTGCCTTGCATCAGAGGAATATCAGTTTTTAGATGGCTTCTGTCACTGCTGGAATACAAATCGACCATAAGTTTTAAACACAATCCTAGTCCAGGGTTTGAGCACCACGTGCGCACATTTCGCCTGTTTGAACAATAGATTCTTGGAGAATTACCGCCAGCATGGCTATGTAAATCTTTTCATGGTGCAGCAAAATAAGAATAACTAAAGCTTACCTGTTTCTTGATCTAGCTAAAGCTTCTTCATATGTCTGAATCCATTCAATTTCATCACCCCAACCTATAGAGAAGAAGATTGATTAATTTATTTTGTTTAAATTGTACAATTGATCTCCAGAGCAAGTGGCTGTTCATTTTTTGCTAACCAATGTCACCAAAGGCTAAATGTTGCCTTCTACTCATTGCTCCTGTTATCCAGGACAAAGGGGAGTAAAGAACATAAAAGATCTCTGAGGAATGAAGTTGGAAACCAATTTGGAACCACAGCAAATGCATTTTATTCAGCTCTGTCCAATCCATATCTGAGCTGCAACATATTGATCAGTTTCTCCTAGATGCCCAGAAGACTCCAGGATATGAATGTGACATCTCCCTATTTCAGATGCAGCCAATCACATGCTTTACTATCACACATCCTTTTGTTCTACTAGCCCCCCAGCAGACAGCCATCTGTACCCTCATTTTACAAGCATTAATCTACCTAATTATCCATTCATTTAAAATGTCTTCTTTCAAGGCCGATGGCTCTATTCCATTCATCCCTTCCTTCTATAATCTAACTTCATCCACATTAAAATAATTAACCCATTTATTTAGCATCCAGTAGGGATAAGAACAAGAGTTGCCATAATTCATAAATGTCTTCCCTCCTCATCCTTGTCTCCCTTTTTGTAATAATCCTTTTTTTCCTCTGAATGTGTCTATGTGGACTCAGACCTTCATGGTCTTACTGGATTTACTCATTTTCTTGATAGGGTACAATTTGGTATAGTTCTTTGATCAACTAGGAATCAGATAATTACACAGATATGCCATTATTGCAATACTTCCAAACATCTTCATTTTACAGGACAGTTGTGTTTTAGTGATTAGACACATGCCCAACTTTGAAGAAATCTAAAGGTATCCAAAATTGGCACAATACTTTTAAATACTTAGGATTCTCTACTAGATTCACAGCTAGTGCAGAACAAATTAGCTCAAGTGAAGTCACTCAAGCTGCATCAGTTTATGAGAGCTGAGGCTCAGAGGTGGGGGGGCTGGATACTAAAGCACCTGACAATGTGCATACTACAACTATTGATGTCCTGCCCTTTGTCCCGCTGCCTTGTGATTGGCCCCTAGGAAGGGGAAATGCTGCCCTGGTGCCAGGGGCGTCGCTGGTGCTGGGCACCCAGGGCACATGCCCCGAATCCCAGCACCGGTGCCCCGGGTCTGGTGGCCTCCCCGGCCTCTGGCCCGATTGGGCTGGAGATCCAGGGCCCAGCCGTCGGCGGCCGTGGCAGACCTGCCCCCAGTCAGGGATCCGGGGCTAGGCCGCCCGCAGTAGCGTCAGCCACTCTGGCCCCATCCCCGGCTGGGGATGTGGGGCTCAGCCGCCCGCGGCCACTTCCAGCCCCATCTCCGGCTGGGGATGCAGGGCCCAGCCTACTGTGGCAGCACACGGCGGCTTCTGGCCCTGTCCCCAGCCAGGGTGCGTGGCCTGTGGCCAAGGGGCATGCCCTGCGGGCCAGGGATGGAGCCTGGGGCCATGCCCCAGATCCCTCCCTGGGGCAGCAATGCCCCTGCCTGGTGCTAGAGATGTGGGAGCTCAGGAAAGGAAGTGTAGATGTTTGTCTACTGGCAGGGGGATGGCACAACAGAATCTATTGCCAGAAAGCCGCCTTTGCTGCTGTTTCCAGCCTATTGAGCTTACCTTCAAAGTAGCGGGTTGGCAGCCATCATGATGGAACAGGGCGAACAACTTGGCTATGTCTACACTGGAGGGGCCCTTGGAAGCCAATTTAACAAGGTTGCCTTTAAGTCCACTTCTAGGTATATCTGTGGGGAGTGGCAGCTGACCCCTGCAGCCTGCAGAGAGGGGCTGGGAGCCTGACTGGTTCTTAGCCACTCTCCAGAGGCAGCGGGGGCTGGCAGCTGGCTCCTGCAGCCTGCAGCGAGAAGCTGGGAACCCGACTGGACTCCCAGTCCCCGCCACCTGCAAAAGCCTGATTGGGCTCCCAGCCTCTCTCCGCAGGGTGCAGGAACTGACTGCCAGCCCCTGCCACCTGCAGCTAGGGGCTGGGAGCCGGATCCAGCCTCCCCTCCTCACTGCATGGTAGGAGCCAGATTGGGCCCCCAGGGCCAGATCAGGGCCTTCAAGCCCTATCACACCCCAGGGCAGGGAAGGGGGCAGGCCCTGCCCTGTAAAGTCAACTTAAATTGACTTACAGGTCAGGAGTTATAAGTCAACTTAAGCAATTGCTTAAGTCAACTTAATAAATTCTAATTATAGAATGGGAGTTGCTTAAGTCGACTTAAGGAAGTTTAAGTCGACTTAAGCCCCTAGTGTAGACATGGATCTTCACACTACACTCCCCCTCCCTTCCTTTCAGAGCCCATCAAATTTTGGGGCAGGAAGAATTGTAGTTCTCTACGGCTGTGTTCACACGCACAGGGTTATTTCGAAACAAGTTGTGTCGAAACAACTTGTTTCGAAACAACACCTTATTTCGAAATATCTTATTTCGAATTAACAAAATGTTAATTCGAAATAAGAAAAAAAGCGGGAAACGAAATAGCATGTTCACAGTGTGAACATGCTATTTCGTTACCCCTGGGGGTGAGCCGCTGCTGGCTCACCCTGCAGCCCCAGAAAGGGGGCTGCAGGCACCAGCAGGGGGTGAGCCGCTGCGGGGTGGCTCAGCCCCCTGCCAGAGCTGCCCCCAGACCCCGCCAGCGGGTCGGGGGCAGGGGGCTGAGCCCGCAGCCGGGGCTGCTCCCCAGACCCCGCCGGCGGGTCGGGGGCAGGGGGCTGAGCCCGCAGCCGGGGCTGCTCCCCAGACCC
>ML682045.1:1742870-1757897 GCA_007922195.1 Podocnemis expansa
GAGCCCGCAGCCGGGGCTGCTCCCCAGACCCTGCTGGCGGGTCGGGGGCGCGGGGCTGAGCCCGCAGCCGGGGCTGCTCCCCGGAGCCCGCCGGCGGGTCGGGGGCAGGGGGCTGAGCCTTGTTTCGAAACAACTGTGCGTCGTGTGAACATGGTTTTTTTTGGTTTGTTTCGAAACAAAAGTGCCGTGTGAACACAGCCTACAAGCTGAAAGCTGGGTAAGATGATGCAACTTCCCCACATGCCAGAAATCAAATTAACTGTCCTTCTGGGACCAGCTAAAGTACATCTCTTTAAATTATGGTTTGGGCCTATATTTCTGAATGGCAGTAAGGGAAGGTCTCCCAACCTCTGACTGTAAGTACTGGGAAGCAACAGTAGCCATCTGACTACCTGGGTGCAGGAGTGGTATTCCTGTTTATACATTCTTTTTGTTAAGGTTAGATGCCCAGAAGTTATGTAGATGGCCGTTACATGAAAATGCTAATACTAATAAATGTTCCCTCACAAACTTCACCCTTTACCTCGTGAGAGAGTTTGTGGTATCCTTATCTGTGTGAAATCGATCTCTTCTTCCTCCTCCTCTTCCTCAGGGATCTTCTGTAGCTTTCTCTGGGCAGCTACCACTAGCAAATTGCAGATGAGGAGGGAACACAGTAACTGGAAGGAGTGCATTTTCTGGAAGGTAATTGAGAAGTGTTCAGTGTTAAGAGACAAAATCTTTAGAAAATGTCAGGTTAAGATGATACAACTTTAAAATGCCTACAAGCAACATCTCATGGACGCAGCAGCGAAGACAATAGAGAAATTCTTCATTCATTCTTTCATTCATGAACATGCCTTTAGTAGAAAAGTCCATCATGAAGCACTGTTTCTAATCAAAGCACCCTCTTTTCTTATTGTTGAAGTAAAGAATTTTGGAGAACCCAACAGGATCTTGGGGCTCCATCTCTACTACTTAATCTTGGACTTTGGCTTTCCATTCCTCCAGAAAACTAGAGGAGCATTCCTGCCCAGACAAATATTTCTGTCACTACCACTGAACCTCTGCATTTTTTCTTTAACTCAGAAGCCAAAAGGTTCCAACCTTGTTGCCTAAAATAGGCTTCCAAATCCATTTTAATTCAAGTGGCCTGATTCTCAAAGATGTGCTGCTCACTTGCAGCTCTGACTGATTTCAATGGGAACTGGAGTTCCTCAGAAACTAAAAACGAGACTTGCTGTTTAGGCATCTAAATATGTTTTAGCCAAAACTTAGCTGTGTTTGACAACGTTGGTCTGACATTGCTTCACAGATCAGTGTGATGGCAAATATGCAAGCAACAATCCTTTAAATCTCTTGACATCATTTTAAACCACTTTTTACCTATTTTAATTTCTTTGCTAATTTTTAAATTACAGAATAGTGAGGACAGCTGTAGGGACAGAAACCAGGAGGAAACATATACTGAGAAAGAAAATGCATGTCCTTTTCAGGGAAAATACAGTCCTACAGAAGTTCATTTTCTTAGAATGATTTTCTCACCTGAAACCTTAGGCTGAGGTGTCTAAGCAGAGACCAAAAAATGCACCTCTTCCAGCTACTCCCTGGTGGTATGAATAAGTTAGTTTGATAGCTATTTATACCCCAGTGTTTGCTCAGTGAGTGAAGATGAATGTCAACTAAAATTCCAGGATATCCTGGTCCTAGCAAAGACAGAACAACCTTTCCACAAAAGCTTCCTTTAGCTGACATGGCAGGGTGCTTGGTTTAAATTGTGAGATGTTGATTAATGAAAGTATTCATGCTAGTGTTTATTCTAAACACTCCTTCTTTTATCGTCTTTGCTTCCCTGGGTATGGGCTATATGTCTCTAAGGCATTGGTCTAAGATTTTGGTCTAAATGCCTGTGAAAAGTTGATTTAGGGGAACTCATACATGTAGTTTTTTTAGTTTAAGTTCTTCAAAAGGGTTAGTGTCATTTCTGTTCAAAACTACTTGAAGAACTTTTGTCAGTGAATATTGTTAGAATTTTGCAATATCTCAAAGGTGCTTTATAACATAATCAATTTTTTCATTTTTTTGTATTAATATGGCTTCATCCACATAAGGCTGAATTACAGCATGGCTAACTGCCTGCACTGGAGTGGTTGACTTGGTCAGTCTGGTTGACTGTGTCAGTAAACTCCCACACCTACTATAGATTGTATGGCTGGTGTGGGGAAGTCTTTGGCCTTGCTCTTGAAATCTAGTGTAACCTTTTAGACCTGATCTTCATTCGCACAATGTGCCTGCATTTACAAAAAGTTTTAGTTTAAGGTTCTTTGGAAGAAATTAATTATTAAGGAAAATAAGCAACCACAATATAAAGAGCAAAGTCCTGCTGTGAACCTAACCATGTTGAAACAATAGGAAACAAGGCAGAATAAAAAAGCAGATCAAAGGGAAGAGTGATAAATTAATGGGCTCATTTAGACAATAGTATCAGCATTAGTGTCACAATACAAATGCAGGCAGGGCAGGGCTGTAATTAGACTTTTTGTCACCTGAGACAAGCAGCCCCAAAGGCCCTGCGCCCCCGGGCCAAGTTTGGCCCGGGACCTGATCCAACACTGCGCTGTCAGATGGTGGTGTGGAGCTGGAATCCATCCCCAGTCACCGCTGACCGTCAGCACAGAGCCTGATCTGTCCCCTGCTGCCACTGGGGGGGCCTCCCCACTGATGCCCCTCCTCAACTGCTGGGCCTCCCCTCCCACCCCCACCAGTAGGCCCATCCTGGGGTGGCAGCAAAGGAATGGAGCATACCCAGTGGTTAAAGTATAATTTGACTGGCCCCGGAACCCACCTAATCTTTGCACCACCTTCCTGTATTGTCCAGGCCCCCCTTATGCATGTGCGGGCCTCAGCACAGGTAGGCATTTGCAGCCGCTTCTCAGTACCATATGCATTGGTTATCGCTCCAAAAAATTATTTATAATTTTATATCGCATTTATGTCTACATTAATCATTGTCGCAAACACTGCATAATTCAATAAGTATTCTGATTAACAATGTGATAATTAAATAAAATGTGATACAGAACTGAACACGATGCAACACAGTGATATGTGATATGTAATTGTACTCAATGCATAAGCAGGAACAATTGAGACAAACAAAAACACAAAACTGCATTTATTGCTTGCAGTAAAACACAGATATGCAAACTCTCAAACTTTAAAAAAACATACAGAGTCCTGCAGCACTTTCAAAGATTTATTTATTGCATGTGCTTTTTGGGGAGAAAATCCCATTTCGTCAGACGCTTCAGTTTCAGCGTGTCTGACAAAGTGGATTTTCTCCCACAAAAGCTCATGTGATAAATAAATCTGTTAGTCTTTAAAAGTGCAACAGGACTCTGTTTCTCTGCAACAGACGAACACAGCTACCACTTTCGATCTCAAGCTTTAGTAGTTCAGTCTCCATGGTCCATTCATCCAGTGCTCTCTCTGCTCTTAATTTATGTCCTGGTACTGTAAAAGCCTGTCCATTAGGAAATGGATTAAGACTAACAATTCTTTTCACATACCACGACCACACAGCACTTTCATAATCTTAAATCATTATTAATCTAAGCTGGATTTGAACTAGCCACAAGTGAAAGGTTCAGTAACTCATTACCCCCTCTCCACAGCCAGTCAGTTCCCCTAAAATAGGACAGCTACAGTAAAGTGTATGTTATGCAGTATGTTAAGCAGTCTTATCAAGAAAGCTTTTAAAGGATCCTGCCTCACCACTGCAGGAGACTAGCTGCAGACTCATCTAACAAAGCACTTCTTTATTCTTATGTGAAACATAACATAGCAGAGAAAAGACCTGGCATAAAACCACCAAGTTTTGTTAACATCAGCCTCCTACCTGCATGCACATACACAAGGGTCTTGGTGTCTAAGGAAAGTGTGTAGTGGCTCAGAAGGAAGGATTTTATGAAGTGGGATTTTCTCCCATGCAAGCTGATGCAAAAAATAAATTTGTTCATCTTTAAGTGCCACAGGACTCTCTTTGTTTATTTTACTGAACTAGACTAACACGGCTGCCGCTTTGGATTATACCAAGCAGTGGCGTCACTAGCGTTGGGCACACCGGGGCACGTGTCCTGGGTCCCAACGCTGGTGTCCTGGATCTCCAGCCCAATTGGGCCAGGGATCTGGGGCTCGATCCCCAGCTGGCCGCGACGACAGTGGTGCTGTCCCCGGCTGGGGATCCGGGGCCTGGCTGGCTGCCTGACAGGCCCTGCCCCTGGCCAGGGATAGGGCCAGGGGGAGGCCACACCGCTGTGAGTGGCTCGGCTGCGGCACGGCCAGAAGCGGCTGCTAGAAGCTGGGCCCGCACCTGCACCCGCGCCCACGGCGGCAGGCGGCCAGGCCCTCAATCCCTGGCTGGGGATGGGGCCACCGCAGCCGCTAGCGGCCAGGCCCTGGATCCCCAGCGGGGGATCTGGGGCCCGACTGGCCACCCACAGCTGCAGCGGCCCAGTCCCCGGCCAGGGATCCGGGGCCCGGCCAGCCGGCCACCCGTGGCAGCGGTGGTCACGTCCCCAGCCAGGGATCGGGGGCCTGGCCGCCCACTGCCGCTTCTGGCAGTGCCGCGCTGCGGCCTAGCTGTTTGCGGCCGCATGGCCTCCCCCTGGCCCTATCCGTGGCCAGGGGGCGGGGCCTCTCCCCAGGGGGCGGGACCTGCCCCTGGGGGCGGGGGCTGGGCCCGTGCCCCAGGTCCATTGCCCCCCCCAGTGACGCCTCTGATTGCAAGCTGTGAGCATTAGGTGCCAGGGCCTATTGGTAGCAAGAACGGTGGGTTACTTACCAGTAACCCTCCTTCTTTGAGATGGGCTGCTTGGATCCATTCAGTAATAGGTGTCTCTGTGCTGGAGCACCAGATTGGTCAGAAAAACTTTTGTCCTAGCCTGTCAGGAGAGGACAGGCGGTCACTGCCCCCCATGCCACCCAGTGGCTATATATATGGCCGCCTCCCTACCTCTCCTCAGTTCCTAGGAGTCACCAACTCCAGATGCAGGGATGGAGGGGAAGGACCTGAATGGATCTGAGCAGCCCATCTCGAAGAAGGACGGTTACTGGTGAGTAACCCACCGTTCTTCTTCAAGCACTGCTCGGATGTATTCAGTAATAGGTGAGTACTAGCCACGCTGATGGATGGTGGGTGGAGTTGGCTCTTCCGCCTTCAGCACAGAAACACCCCAGAAAGGTATAGGCCCAGCGAGCAAGGTCCTTACAGGGCCTAAGAGACCAGCTAGGGCTCTTGCCCTGGCAATGGAGACATCAGTGTAGGGCCAACCCCAAGCAAGGGGTAGGTCCAATCCACCCAAGCCAATTAATGTGCCTGTGTCGGACAGACTAAGTTACCTTACACCAGGGATTTGCAACGGTCCAACCCGACTAACATGGAGGGAGTCGGGTTCAGTTGCTGCACCTGAGGGTCTAGCCTGAGGTATGAAGGCCAGAGGGTAAATCTTCTGGCTGCAGGACACTTCAGTATAAATCTTACGAAGAATCTGGGAGCCTTAGGGATACCGGGCTGGTCATGACGGACTCTGTCCACGCAGAAAGCAATGAGAGGGGATAAAATGTCATCCCTCCAAACAGCCACGCAAAGACCCATAAGACACATGCCCAAAGGGGTGTGTGTATTTGGTATACCATTCAACCCACAAGGGGAAAAGGCTAGCAGGATTAAGCGAGAAGATTCTAGAAGCAGAAACTTCAGGCTGATTAAGAGAAAGGAAAATGGCAGAGGTGGTACAATTGGTGCCACATAGCATCTCAGCCCTGCAGTCCCTGGGGCCGTCCGGGGAGGGAGGGGATGCAACACCAGACCTAGCGGTTTTACAGAGCCCTGACCCGGGAGACTTCTTATGTTTCAGAAGAAGTACTCCAGACCCACGAGGCACTTGCAAGACAGCAAAGTGGGCTTCAGGAAGTACTGTAGGCCTTGGTTGTCTTATGAAGACTCAAGGAGGCGAACCCTCCTGTTGTCCCATTAAGTTTCTCCTAGGATTCCACTACTGGGAAGACTATATGGAGAAAGAGGAGGGAGTGAGTAAAGCAAAATTCACGATACCTCTGACTAGATGCCTAGTTGTGACGACCTGGAGGCCTATGGAATTAGAAGTTACATTGATTTATATGACCCTGCGAGCCTGGGGCACCAGCAAGTGTGATATGGGCCCCTAACTACGGCGCCCCTAAGTGCGAGTCAGGGATGAAAGCTCATAAGAGGGAAACTGACCCCTCTGAGTGATAAGGCTTAACCGAGGTGCCAATGGTCTTCTGTGAAGACCATCTGGCAGGGCTATGATGCTCACAAGGTAGAGTCGGTGGTTCTGCAGGTGTACTTTGGATACTTGGGGAATCCGACAAGGCTGACCTATGTTGTTATCTGGTCTTACCCAGGATAGAATTTCATCATGGGAAAAATGACTATTTCCCGATTATCCATGCACATTGGAAATCAGGATTGATAGTTTATGCTTCGTGAAGTAAGCAGATGGAGAAGCCTAAAAAATCTCCTATGGCGGGAGTATCATACAAATTCTACCAACAGTTTCTGGACCTGGGGGAGATCCTGTGGAGGAAGACAAATCTTACCCACCAGGTGCCCAGGCGACAGTGCCCTGGGCTAGCCCTGGGTGACCATGGATTTCTGGTCACCCCGGGGGAGAGGACAAGTTAGGATATAACCCGGTTGGGTGACAGCTATGCTTGGAGCCCCATGGTGCACAGCAAGTCTGTCAGCGAGCCATCACCGCTGAATTGGCTAAGGGATAACTGGGAAGCATAAGGTGGGTTTCTCCCCACTCTGTCGGGAAAGGTGGGGGGGAGGATAGTTTTGCCTCTTCCGTGAGTCTCACCGACCTAGTTGCATCTAGGTCGAGTTATACAGAGCTTCCAATTCAGGAATGGGAAGAGGGAAGAGAGGGAAGGGACCCCGCTTCGCGATGGGGGAACACTCCACTCAGGGAACCCATGCCCTCAGTGACTGTGACAACAGATGCCTCAGACTCAGGTTAGGGAGGGTGGAGAGGTACTGCCGCCTTCCTGGGAGAGTGGAGCCTAATAGGGACTCCCAATCAAAGATATTCTAGAAAGACATAAATCAGTCCCGGAGAAAATAGGATGAGTTCTAGGCCATTACAGGTCGATTTCTCCATAAGGAGGGAAGGGGGGAAAAACAAGGAGCAAGGTAGATGCTTATGAACAACTCTGCCTTAGTAACCCCCTCCAGGGCCAAGAGCAGCGGGTGGTAAATGATACCAAGCATCATGCTCCGGTCTAACCAGCGGGATAATTAAATAGGATTCATAGTCCTGGGGAGGTCGTGAAGGACCTGTTGGGACCAACTTAGACGCGCGCACCTACTGGTTTTGTAGGGGTGAAAAAGGTGCTCGGAGGGTCTCTCCCAAATTCAAGGTGCAGCACCAGGTCCTACCTGTTGTGGGGCAAGCGATGGACTGGCAGAGGGGTTTCCCAGTTGTCTGGAGGGCACACGCATCTCTGCAAACTGGAGGTATCTGTAGCTTTGACTAGAGCTACTAGGTGGTTTGGTCTTGGTATAATGAAGGTCCCCCTAATGCCTTTGGAGTGGGAGGGATCACCGGCTGAAGCAATATGCGGAGGGGCGGATGGGAGGGCTTTTCTTCCCCTTGTCGTATTCTTTACCCGTTTCCTTCCTCCGATGATAGCCCTAAGGGCAGCAAGATTAAAGGATTGTCTGTGGGAGTGAGGCCGCAGTCTCGGTTGAGTCGTTAGTGATTGAGGCAGGCTTGGGTCATAGGGTTATTGCCCTCCTAAAATCAGAGGAGCAAGGTTGAGACCTGGCTCCCCCCCATCAATGCTGTAGAAGTGTGGGGGTGTGTGATGGCCCTAAGGGATTCCCCCTTCTCTAGTTAGAGGAAGGAGGGAAAGGAAATGTTGCCTACCTTCTCAAGAGGTGGGCCGGAGCCATGGGAATATCCAATCTGTTGAGAGCCCACGGTGAGGCAGTCACAGATTAGTTAGAATAGGCTCCCCTTCCCTGCGGAGAAAGGGAGGGAAGAAGGGTCTTCTGAGCAGGCCCCCAAGTTGCTAATTGAAAGGGTGAAGGGGGGGGGGGGGACTAAGTTCCTACCCAAGTGTCTTCAGGGAAAGTGCAGGCAGGGTAGGTCTTGAGCCCATAGGCCTTATGTGGCCAGGGGGCGTAGGAGGGGGCCTGATGGGAGAGGGCCAAGGTATTTTACCTCTCCCTTTGGGTCGCGCGCAGTACCCACTACCTCCAGGGTCTCAGGCGGGAAAAAGCCATCTCCGCCGAAGGGCAGGTCAAGCGCCACCTGTTGCAAAGCAGGGGCTATCCTAGCTTCCCTGAGCCAGGCCACTCGATGGATGGTTACTGCTGAGGCTATAGTGTGGGCTGCTGTATCTACCACATCCCAGGATGACAGAAGGCGGTCCTGGGAGATTATTCTTCCCTCCCCTAGGAATGCATCATACTCTTCCTTGGCCTCTGGTGGGAACAGATGTCTGAACTTTGGGAAGGAATCCCACACATCTAGCATGTATCTGCTGGTTAGGGCCCGGTTGTTCGCAACCTGTAGTTGGAAGGCTGACAAGGAGTAGACCTTACGCCCTAGAAGTTCAAACTCCCTTGTCTTCCTCGATGCTGGGAGGGGGTCACTGGGGGGTTCACCAGTGTGGAGTTTTAAGGGAAATTATAATCCAATAAGGAGGACAGCATATTCAGAGCTGTAATCGAAGTCTTTATTGAAAGAGAACTGAGAGAGAGAGAGAGAGAAGACAGGTTTTCCTAGCACCTAAACAACTCTCCCATTTATCACTATGACAACCCCAATGACCCTAGGTAGTCCAAAACACCACAACCGGGGCCCAACACCATTCGTACCACATCCCGGGGTGGGATTGGGTGGTCGATGAGGGAGGGCAACTCTGATCCCGGTACTCTATACTTGAGGCTGGCTGTGTCTGACACCAGGGAAATGGAACCTGGGTTTTGCCATCGGGAGGAGGAGGTGACGTCCCAGCCACTGGGGTGGAAGGGAACTGTAACCAGTTCTGCTGAGGAAAACACTGGCCCAAATAGGGTATCCGAGGGGGGCTTGGAGGATTGTACCTCCATCCCCAAATGGGCTGCGGCACAGCGCAAGAAGTCGAAGTGCACTGATAGATCACCTGCATATGAGCTTGGTACCGGGGAGAGAATGGTACAGGGTGCCCTCAGTGGGACTGATGGCACCAATGTCTTATGCAGGAACCATTCATGGGGGCGGAAGCGGAATGGGGACGGTGCCAAGAGATGGCACCGAGGCTGCTTGGAGCCCCTTGATGGACCTTCCTCAGGACTTGAGGAAGGGGAAGCATGTCGAGATCCCCAAGGTGATACAAGTGATGGCAAAGTTATGTGTTGCTGGTGGGGGGGGGGAAGGTTCTACTGTGCCCGAGTCCAAAGGAGTAATGGGCAGCGGGGCTTGAGTGCCCGGGGTCGGAGGGGGGGATGGAGAGCGGTGCCATTCGTGATGCACCCAGGCCTTTGATATGAAGGCCAGCTTGCCCCTCCTAACCAGTACTGGGGAGGGAGGTGTGGGCAACAAAAGGAGTGCCCATGCAGCCCCCACAGCCTCCGGTGTTGTTGGGATCGGGAGCGACCCTGAATGGACTCATGGTGAGCCCCTACCAGGAGACACGGGGCTGCCTTTGTGAAGTAGCGCCAGGGAGGATGGTGAAAGTCGACCCTGTGGTGCCAAGGATGGCTGGTGCTGAGGTGAGCCCGGTACCGTCAGTACAGGGCTGAAGTGAGCCTGCGGTACTGGAGGAGACTCAGAGTGGCACCTGGGCTGGCCCTGTACCATCGGTACAAGGCTGTGGCGAGCTTGCGGTGCCGGCGGTGATCTAGAGCGGCACCAGGGCAAGCCCAGTGACAGTAGATTGTGTCCGCGCCGAGTTGCCGAGGTCAGTACTGAGTTTGTCCTCCTGCGGCCTCTGTTGTCATCGTGCCGGGTGGGTCCCGGGGCCAAGGAGGATGGTGGCACTGGATAGGTTCCTGAAGCCTCAGAAGAGGAGTGCCAAGCCTGTTTGGAGGCTAGGGCATGGCGCCTTTGCTCCCTATCCTTGATTGTCCTAGGTTTGAAGGACAGGCATATGGAGCAGGGGGAAGCACTTCCCATGGGGGTCATCCCGAGGGAAGGGCTTGCCTCACTCAGTGCATGCAGGGTTTAAACCCTGGCATGGCGGGAGGTGGACTTCAATGTTCCGGCCCGATCGCTGGAGTCCTCTTTGGAGGAACTATGTCCATGTAAAGATGCTCCCAGTCGGGTGTGAAGCTCATACAGATGTGGACAGGCTGGCTGCTTTCGCAAGGAGCAGACGTTCCAGATCCAATGCGTAAGGTGGAAGAAATGAAACTGGGGAGAGGTCAGGAGGCAGCCATATGTATAGCCACTGGGTGGCATGGGGGGCAGTGGCCACCTGCCCTCTCCTGACAGGCTAGAACAAAAGTTTTTCCTACCAATCCAGTGCTCCGGCACGGAGACACCTATTACTGAATGCATCGGAGCAGCACTCGAAGAAGAACAGAAGGATCTGCCCCACGGGTGTCGCTGGAACCTGGCACACAGCGCCTGGGCCCCGAATGCCAGCGCCAGTGCCCCGGACCCTGGCAGGGCCCTGCCTCTCTCGGTCTCTGGCTGGAGATCTGGGGCCCAGCTGCCTGCGGCAGTGGCAGCCGCTTCCAGCCCCTTCAAAGCCCGGCAACCCCGCGGCCACGGCTACCACTTCCCGCCCTGTCCCTGGCCAGAGGCGTGGCCTGTGGGCAGGAGGCGGGGCCTGGGCCCATGGCCGGGGTCATTCCCTGGGGCAGCGACACCCCTGATCTGCCCTACTAGCTATCAATTGCAGGATGTGTCCCCATTGCTCAAATCCATAGACCAGCCACAGAGGAAGATCAGTTACTTCAAGAAATTGATGCCTTTTGAAAGACTCTTTATAAGTGACTATTACTTTATAGCCAGCCATGCCATCCCATCCCTCCATGTCTCCCCCAGGTACCAGCTGCCATGGCTCCATCCCATTTCTCCATCCATCACTCCCTTCTCCAACCACCCCACCCACCAGCAACCCATCATTCACCTCCTACACCCCACCACAACGCACTTGCCTTCTTCATCCTCCTCCTCGTACCCTCTCTATAGCATCTTCCCCCGGCCCTGTCTCTTTTCCCATAGCATCATGTCCCAGGAGGGTTCTCCGCCCCCCACATCCCCCAGATCAAAAACCCAGTACCAACCTCTTCTCCTACCTATTACAGGGAGCCTGGAGTTACTTCTTCCCCCCCACTGCTTTTGACCACCTGGCCCAAAACAGCCCTCTGCTATTGCCCCCAAACCACCCCAGAATCCAGTGCCCTACCTGGCTGAAAACCATCCTGAATGTCTATTGCCCCCTTCTAGCCACCCCCCAGCCCAGCACAAAACTGTCCACCCCCCATTTCCCCTAAACCACCTGTTCCCCCCACCCCCTGCTGCCCCAAAGTCACCCACTTCCCCACCCTATGGCCCACACCAGTGCAGCTGGCCAGCTATTGCCCCATCTGGGTCTCTCACTCACCCCTCCAGTATTGCTCAGATTCTCACCCCAAAATGTCTCTCTGCCAGCCCCTCCCCCCTTGCCCTGGCCCTGATTTGTCCTCTGGGGCACCATGCCAGGCCTGGGGCCCCCTGGGTTGCCTGCCACCCGCCTCACCCCCTAGCTTCCCTTTCCCTTACCTGAGCCCTGGTACCTTGTACTTAGGGGGATTCAAAATACCCTCCTCTCTTCCCCTGGAACAGAGAGAGGAACTACTCTGTGTCTCAGCAAGTGGGCAGGGGAGGGGGGGGGGGGGCTGAGCTGAAAGTAGACTCTGACACTTAGGCTATGTCCACACATACATCATTATTTTGAAATAACCCATTTTGAAATGCGTTATTTTGAATTAAAGTCCTTATTTCGAAATAAGTTAATTCAAATTAACAGTTTGTTAATTCAAATTATGGGAAAGCCTGCTTTCGAAATAGCCCTTGTTTCAAAATGGTTATTTCAAAACAAGGCCATTTGGACATGCTGTTTTGAAACAGTTGTTTCGAAACAATGGTGTTGTTTCGAAACAACATGTCCGAACGCTGTTGTTTCGAAACAACCATTTCAAAACAATGGCCATTTCGATTAGATGTGAGGTTTAATGGTTTCGAAATAACAGCCGTTATTTCAAAACAACGGATCCCGTTGTTTCAAAATAACAGTGCGTTGTGTGGACATGCCGCTTCTTATTTCGAAACAACCTCTTTTGTATCGAAATAAGAAGCCTGTGTGGACATACCTTTAACAATCTGCATGCCCCCTGGTCAGCTTACACAATAAGAAACGTTAGCAGGGGTGGCAAAACTTATGGAACTCAAGAACCACACATGTCGATTATTAAACCTTCAAGAGCCGCACTGAGGCATATAACCACATTTTTACCTACTCCAAAATTACTAAGCTTAAAATTCATTGTGCACTTTAATTTTATCGTAAAAATGGGGCAAATATTAATCCACTAATGTCAGATTCTAATAATTATTTCAGATTACCATGAAACTAGGCCTATACAGTAAAAATTTAGCTGTAGAACACTACAGGCTTGTGGCAAGTTTTTTTTTTAAATCTGGGCAGTAACTTGTCAGTGCAGCAGGTAAAAGCTCTCTGAGATGCTGATCTCTAAGTATTGCACAATGGTTTGAATTTCATTGTGGAATATGATGCTTCACAGCAGTAAATTGTGCCAAAAATTGAAAGTAATCTATGTTCAGTTTTATACTTTTCTCCTTTGTATTTTCATTTCTTAGCATTCCATGTCATGTTTAGGACTTGTAAAACATGATTTTATTTTAACAATGAGTACGCTGCATTAGGGCCAATGAGAAAATCAAAATATGCTATGGCTTATCTGACCATGTCACACTTCTCTCTCCCCCCCCCCCCCCCCGTTGCTGCTTCCCTGCCATCTCTTGCCACTCTGCTCTCCCTAACCATGCCACACTTCTGCCTGGCACCCCATCCCAGCACCTACCACCCCCACTTCCCTGCCAATATTTCTGCCAGTAAACTCATTCACTAAAATACTCATGGACCGTGAAGACAAAAGGTCTGAGGACTCAGACACAATTGATTTTAAAATGAGAGTAACAGTAAGGGAAAATCCTGCTCTCTTCTTAATCCTGTGAAGAGATGCACACAGGGACACCTTTTCAACTGTTCAGAATCACAACAGATCAATGAGAATTTATGGGGACAGAAAGTGCAAGATCAGAGACTGTTTCAGTAAGTGCTTTGGAGTCCATGCACAGAAGATACTATGGAAAAAATCCCATTGAATTTATTCAGTTTGGGGTCAGGCCCTGTATAAATTCTAAATATCATTATTTGGTTTTTATAATAAAGTAAAATCTTTATTGGTGGGAGATTTTTTTCAGAAAGTTTACAACACAATTTTCCATCCTCAGCCTTTCACAACAATTACTCTTGTCTAATGGGCTCAGATACCCATAGAGTCATTCATGAAGACTGCGCTGAAATATAAATGGATTATGACTACTGGTATATAACAAAGGAGAATTAATACATGTTGAATGTTATTTAATCAGAAGAAGTATAGTGCTTCTATTAAATTTTGCAGCGAATGTAAATTATCTTGGTATTTGACTTAGTTAATTTAATTAAAATTTTCTTATAAAATAAATGTGCTAGCAGTTCCTTCTGCAAACAGATGGCATACTGATGTCTCAGGTACACTTGTTCAATGGTTCAACTTAAGGAATTTTTTTTCTAAAGCCAGTTTTCAGTAGTCGTGGTCTATCTTAAGTCTCAATCATTTTACATGCTGAAAATGAACCATGATCCATAAGAAGTACTTGTAGTATTCTTTAAATAGAGGGTTTTTTAAATAACCTTTTGACAGTAGTCAGTGGTTTTGGATGTAACACTTGTGTCAATTTTCAGTCATTTCTGATGATTCTTATTTAATTCTCAAAATAGAAATACAAGAGAAATAATTTTGCATTATATTACAATATCTGGAAATGCCAGGTGATTTTTAAAAAAGAAAATTAACTTACAATTGCTTTTCAGGTTCAAATTGCTAATGATCATCACTTATCTGTAGTTCATTGTAGACTTGTTTTTGATCAATTTATGTTGTCAGTTTTAAAAATATTTACCCAGAAAACAATATCAAAAAAGAAAAGTATTTAAACAATCATGCACTGATGTAATTAAAGACTATCATTATGCACACAGACAAGGAGGATAGAATTAATATTGTGGGGATAAACTGTACAATCTGGCAGTCAGTTGTTCTGAGTGCTTGTCTTTAGACCTGATGACTTGCTTTTCCCCGCAGGCTCTGACAATGCTGCCCCTCCCATCCCCTCCCGGCTCTCACCACGCTGCTTTTTTCTGCTGGTGAGGCTCTCTCAATACCGCCCCCTCCCCACCCCTGCCTTCCCCACCCCACCCCACCCTTCCCCACTCTGACCAGGCTGCTTTTTCCCTGCGGGCTCTCCCAGTGCTGCCCCTCCCCCGGCTCTGACCACGTTGCTTTTTCCTGCAGCTCTCACAAGGCTGCTCCTCCGCTGCCGGCTCTCACCCTGCCGCCGCCTCTCTGCTGTCCCCGACCACTGCAAATTTCTCGCCCCTCACTCCTGCCATGCCTGATCTTCCCTCCTGCACTCTCCCCGGAGCCGCAATTTGTCTTTAAAGAGCCGCATGCAGCTCACGAGCCGCAGTTTGGCCATGTCTGGACTTTAAAGTGGCCAAGAGGTGCAAATCACTAAGGGTATGGCCACACACACTTCTTATTTCGAAACAACAGAGGTTGTTTCGAAATAAGAAGTGCCATGGCCACACGACGCACGGCCATTTCGAAACAAGCAAACAGCTTGTTTCGAAATGGCCGTGGTTCTATCGAAACAACTTAAACCTTGTTTGCTGTCG
>ML682045.1:1758297-1793190 GCA_007922195.1 Podocnemis expansa
GGGGCTGTGCCGCACGCCACCAATGCCTGCAGGGGACTGCAGGCACCGGCGGAGTGCCGTGCAGCCCCGTGCCTCACCTGGCCGGTGCTGGCAGCCCCAGCAGGCACCGGCGGGGTAAAGCGCGGCTGGGTGCTTTACCCCGCCAGTGCCTGCAGGGGCTGAAGGCACCCGCCAGGAGAGGGGTGGTGGGACACCTCACCCCGGGGGCTTTAAAGCCCCCAAACCTGGGGGTGCCGCCCCGGTGCGCCGCCCCAGCGCGCGGCTCAAGCACACGGCTGCCGGGGCCGGGGGGAGCTCTGTCCCCGGGATCGCCGGCGGCCCCGCCACCAGGATACCCGGAGGCCCGGGCCACCAGGGATCCCAGGGGCGGGGCCGCGGGGGATCCTGGGGGCGGGGCCACGGGGGATGCCCCAGCTCCGCCTCTGCCAGGTATGTTGGCGCCGCCGGGGATCCCTGGGGCGGGGCTCCCTCCAGCCCCGGCAGCAGTGGGCTCCAGCCATGCGCTGGGGCCGTGCGTCGGGGCTGCGCCCCCAGGTTTGGGGGCTTTAAAGCCCCCGGGGTGAGGCGTCCCGCGGCGCCTCACCTGACGGGTGCCTGCAGCCCCTTCAGGCACCTGCGGGGTTAGGCACCCAGCTGCGCCTTTCCCTGCCGGTGCCTGCAGTCCCTGCCGGTGCCTGCAGTCCCTGCAGGCACCCGCGGGGTAAAGCACCCAGCCACGCTTTACCCCTCAGGTGCCTGCAATCCCCTCCCCTTTCGAAATAGCATGTCCACACTGTGGACATGCTATTTCACTGCCTTATTTTGAGGACAAAGTTTTTTGTCCTCGAAATAAGGTGTTTCGAAATAAAGAGTTATTTCGAAACAGCTTGTTTCGAAACCTCTTGTTTCGAAACAAGCCCTCCCCGTGTGAACATAGCCTAAGTAAGATAAGTTCCCCACAGGGGAATACCTAACCTGTCAGGCTAACACAAACTCCTGTCTACAGAGGAACAGAGCACAGTACTCTCCACTTATTTTCTGCCAGGACCTATCTGTATGAGCATGGTTTTGGCACCCTGTAAAACCATTTACCCCGGGGCCTTGCCCCTTTTGCCTCACCATAGTTACGGCCCTGGGGCAGGGGTCCTGTAACATCATAAGCCATGGCCAATAGTCACAAAATTCCCAACCCCCGAAAAAGGGATTATAGCCCTGCTCTTTAAAACAATGGGTTTTTTTTATACATTTCACCCAATATGCAACATTAAAAGACCATGATTAAGGTTGTAGAGTCAAGCACTCAAAAGTTAGAAAATGCCGGATTTACACTTGCATGTGGGATTGTAATTTGACCTCTTGCGTATCCATCTTGTGCACTGAATGAGGCAGGAGCCCAGTGGGGGAAAAATAGTGTGTGATCACGTTATTAAAGACTGTTTCCCAAAGCATATGTACAAAGGACTGAGTTAAGATTGTGCAAACAACTATATCTCTGGCATTTCTGAACTTTCAAGTGCTTGATTTGCAGCCAAAATAATGTTCTTTTATAGGTTTGTTGTGTGTGTGTAGTTTCCTGAGTGTGTGTGTTTTCAGAAGACTCTGCTATGTGCTACTGTGACACACCAACTTTTCTCGTGAATCTCCAGCAGAGTTTGAACCCTGCAGAGCCTTCAGTACTAAGTGCTGGCACCCAAGATACACGACTGACTGCAAGTAATAGCAAGAGGTGGTGGAGGAGGATTTTCCAGATGAAGTGATGTGGGGCACGGGTCCTGCCCATCTCTCTCTCTCTGCCCAGCGTTTGGGGGAGCTCTTGCTTAGGTGGTGCCAGTGGGGGCATTATCAGTGGTGCGTCTGCAATTGTACAGGGGAGCCCAGATATGCTCTCTTCTCTCCCTGATGTTCCCCAGCCTCTGTGATGAGCATGGGTGACCAAATGTTTAGTGATTCTGTAGTGCTGCTAACAATTCCCTGAGAAAAGAGAGATGAGAAAAGAAAGGGTGATTACCAGTTTATATCTTAGTAAAAGCTTCATGGGACAACAAAAGGACATGGCTGGAGCCCCAAGGGATTGTCAAAGACTTCTGCAAACAAGGGAGATGGGCGAGCTTCTCCACAGAAAAGTCATGAGCATTCTTTGTAATAGAAATTTTCAGGCAGCCCAAATACAAGGATCACTATCCTATCCCCTCCCACAAGGAGAATCAAAGTCCTTCATCCGTGGTCCTTACAAGAGTCCTCGTTTGTTTTTGACCCTACCTTTCATTCCCCTCTGCTTAAGGTTACCAGATGTCAGGCAAAAGGAGGACATGTCCTCCTTTCTACCTTTATGTCCTCCGTCCAGCATGCACTTTAAAAATGGATAATTTTGTCTGGCTTTTTACTTACAAGGGTTAAAATATGCTGGAATGCCCCAGAACCCCCAGTTTTTAGGGGGCAGCATTTCAGGGCCCCCTAAAACAGAAGAATATTACATTAATAGTACATTTTCTCCATATGTTATCTGACGTCCTCCTTTTTGTACTTCCCTGTCCTCCTTTCCATGCTTTGGTATCTGGTAACCCTACCTCTGCTTCTATCTGTTCCTTCAGTGGTACCTGTCAGCGCTTTCCTTGCTGCCAGAATAAGTGGGTAAAAGGTAGTAACTTCCAGATGTAGTCTCCTATGAAATAAAATATTTTTGCAGTGTATTTAATTTACATTCCACTACATCTGAAGATTTTAAATATATTAATGATTTGGGGTAAGTTTTAAAATGGATAGCAAGTTGTTGAAAGGTGCAGATTTGTTCTGGTTAGGAAAAATTAAGGGGAAGTTCTAACCAGATTTTTAAACATCTTGGAGGAGCTGAGCCTTAGTATGAATTGTAAAATGGAATAAAAAAATCCAAAGAATTAAACTACATTAGAGCAAGAAGCCACTTTTATGTTGATCACTGTCCAAATTCAGCCACCTCCCTTCAACAGAGTTTGCAGTGTTTTAACTGTGTTGGTCCCAGGATATCAGTGAGGCAAGGTGGATGAGGCAGTATCTTTTATTGGACCAAATTCAAAGAGACAAACTTTTGAGCTACACAGAGTGCTTCTTTAAATCTAGGAATGGTACTCAGAGTGTGACAGCTAAATACAAGAATGGATTGTAAAGCGTAAGGAGTAAACACACTGGCAAGAGACCATTTAAGGTCACAAAACACACATGGTGCACTTCATCCAGGGCACTAAATGCCTCAGTAACAACTATGAGGCATAAAATGAGACAATTACTATACTCTCGAATGAACTTGCACAGAAAAATTATGAAAAACAAAACTACCATACCAGTGGGTGAACGCTTTTCCCAAAACAATCACTCTATCTCTGACTTCTTAGGCCTCGTCCTCAGAGGAAAACTGCAAGACACCTTCAAAGATGAACCTGGGTGCTTAAATTTATAACTTGGTTAGACACTAAAATACATTAGCTCAGTAAAGACAATGGATTTATGGCTCATTACAATAATCTATAACCCTCCTTTGTCCTATCACTGCAGAACCCTCAAATGTCCACTTTAGCTTGAATGGTCTGTTGCAACATGTGTTAATGCCTTAGGCTTAACAATCTGTTGCACTTAGTATTTAGCTGAAATTCTGAATATGTTTCACAGATCTGAAGAAACCTGTCTCTTCCACCAATAAAAGCTGGTCCAGTAATGGTTGGTTACTGACCGTAACCGTCCTTCTTCGAAATGGGCTGCTCACATACATTCAGTTACATGCTGCAGCGCACAGTAGCTCGGAAAGTCTTTAGCGTTAGCCTGTCAGATCAGGGTGCACGGCCAACGCCCTCTCCACGCCACGTCCGTAGCTATATAGGTGACTGTGACCATGACCCTCCCAGTCCCATATACCTTTACCAACTCCGTTAATGGGGACGGTGGGAGGGACCTGAATGTATGTGAGCAGCCCATCTCGAAGAAGGACAGTTACAGTGAGTAACCAACCGTTCTCCTTCGAGCGCTGCTCACATCATTCAGTTACAGGTGACTGCTAGCTGTACCCAAGGATGGTGGGAGGAGTTACAGTCTACCCACACTGAGTACATGAAGGTATGTATCGATGACCACATAGCGGCCCTGCAGATCTCTTGGATTGGGACCTTAGTGAGGAAGGCTGTGGAAGACGCCTGAGCTCTGGTGGAGTGAGCTTTCACAGTCTCTGGGAGAGGCGTGTTTGACCTTCCGTATCAGTCTTTAATGCAGTTCACAATCCACTTGGAGATGCATTGGGAGGATACTGGAGAACCTCTCATGCATTCCGCGACCTTCATGAACAGTTGGGAGGTCTTGCGGAAAGGTCATGTGAACTCAGTGTAGATTAGGAGCACTCTCCTCACATCCAGGGTGTGCCACCATCTCTGGTTTTCTGTCACCTGCGGGTCTGGATAGAAGACCAGGAGACAGATCTCTTGATTCATGTGGAAGGGAGTGCCAACCTTGGGTAAGAACGAAGGGTGGTGATTCAGGACCACCTTGTCTGGGAAGAAAACTGCATATATGGGTTCAGAGGATAGGGCTTGTAGCTCTGAGACCTTTCTGGCCAAGGTAACGGCTACCAGGAAAGCCACCTTCCAGGACAGTACGAGCAGGGTGGCTGAGTCTAAGGGCTTGTATGGCGCTCTGTCAGAGCCCGCAGCACCACGTTCAAGTCCCACTGCAGGGTTGGGTTGCGGATGTGGGGAAAAAGTTTTTCTACTCCTTTTAGGAACCTATGGCAGATGGAGTGTGAAAAGAGTGGGACCCCATCTATTGTTTGGTGAAAGGCCGAGATTGCTGCCAAATAAACTTTCAGTGAGGACAGGGATAGGCCTTTCTCTCTTAGGTCAAGAAGGTAATCTAAAGTTGCCTGAATTGGTGTGGAGATAGGGTTTATGTGTTTATCATTGCACCAGGTGGAGAAGTGATTCCATTTTGCCATGTAGGTGGACCTGGTGGAGGGTTTTCTACTACCAGCCAGGACCTTCTGAACCCCATCTGAGCAGTGTTTCTCTTGCTCACTGAGCCAGAGAGCATCCAGGCTGTCAGGTGCAGGAGGCTCGGGTTGGGGTTCCAAAGGCGTCCTGACTCCTGTGTCAGGAGGTCCGCCCACCACGGGAGACGGAGCGGGATCTTCACTGACATGTCTTGAAGGAGACGGAACCAGTGTTGTCTGAGCCAGTCTTGGGCTATAAGGATGATGAGTGCCTTGTCCGCAAGGGCCTTCAGAAGCACCCTGTGAATCAGGGGAATCGGCGGGAAGGCATACGTTAGGGCTCCCAACCAGTTGAGAAGGAAGGCTTGTTGAGACACCCTTTCTCCCGGCCTTGAAGGGAGCAGAACCGAGGGCATTTGTGGTTCTGCGCCATGGCAAAGAGGTTGATCTGAAAAGTTCCCCATCTGGTTGTCAACAGGGAGAAAACCTCGTTGTGGAGAGACCACTTGTGATTTGCCAGTGGCTTTCTGCTGAGTGAATCCACTATGCCATTGTCCACCCTGGGAAGATGGGTGGCAGTTGGCGTGAAGTGATGGTCTATTGCCAGTTGCCAAAGCTTGATCACTTCCTCGCATAGTGCTGAGGAGCAGATTCCCCCCTGGCGATTTGTGTAGAACACAGCTGCTGTGTTGTCTGAGAGGATTTGGACCACTCTGCCCTGGATCTGGTCTAGGAAGGTCATGCAGGCCAGTCTGATGGCCCTGAGCTCCTTCACATTTATGTGGAGGAAACTGTCCTCAGGGTTCCAGACACCTTGTGTGGAGAGGCCCCCAGACAGGTGGGCACCCCACCCCGAGTTGGAGGCATCCGTTATCAGGGTCACTGCAGGCTTGGACTCCCTGAACGGAATTCCCCCCATTGTGCAGTTGGGGTCTCTCCAAATTTTGAGGGACTCCAGGGCATGCTGGGGTACTGAGATTACGTTGTCTAGGCCATCCCTTTCTGGTCAGAAGCTTGTGGCAAACCAGAGCTGGAACGGTCGCATCCACAGGCGGGCACTTTGGATTACCGATGTGGCCACTGCCATGTGCCCCAGGAGCTGCATGCATCTGCGTGCTGTGGTCAGCCTGGGTGCCTGGAGCTCCGTGATGATGGTGCTGATGGACCAAAATCTTGACAGGGGTAAGGATACGGTGCCTTGTTGGGCATTTAAGTGTGCCTCAATGAACTCTATGTCGTCAGTGGGGCAAAGCTTGGACGTCTTCAAGTTTATGTGGAAGCCCAGGAACTTGCACAGGTTCATTACCACGTTGACAGGGTCTTGTACTTGTCGACTTGACTTGCCCACTATGAGCCAGTCATCTAGGTAGAGGTAGTTTCTTACACCCCTCCTGTGCAAGAATGCTGCGACTGGTGCGGCACACTTTGTGAACACCCTGGGGGCTAGCAATAATCTGAAGAGGAGGGCGGTGAACTGGTAATGGCGTCGTGCCACTACAAACCTGAGGAACCGCCTGTGGTGGGGCCAAATGGTTATGTGGAAGTAAGTGTCCTTTAGGTCGAGGGCTGCGAACCACATTCCTGGGGACAGAGAGGGAATGATCTGCGATAGGGAGATCATGCAGAATTTTATTTTCTTTATGTTTTTGTTGAGAGCTCTGAGATCTAGAATGGGCCGTAGGTCCCCGTTGGGTTTCGGAACCAGGAAGTAGCAGGAATAGAACCCTTGGCTGCGTTCCCCCTTGGGAACCTTTTCGATGGCTCTGAGGGAGAGTAACTTCCGGCATTCAGCCTCGAGCTTGCCTAGCAGATCGGGATTCTCTGGGATTATGGGAGGGGACGATTTTCTGTCCCGGGGGGATGTGAGGAACTGAATGCGGTATCCTCTGGCCACTGTGTCGAGGGTCCACTGGTCCAACATGACTCGGGTTCATTGTGGGGCGAAGTGGCGGAGGCGGTGGTGAGAGAACAGCGGTTGTGGAGTGCTGCCCTGGGGGGCACCGTCAAAAATGCTGTTTGCGGTCCGATGAACAGTCTGGCACCTGTCCATGCTGTCCCGACTGGGAGGCACCCAGCTTACCCTCTTTACTTGATCAGCCTTTATCCTTGTCCAGGTCCCCGAGGTGGCGCTGGGGAAACTGGAGAGATCTCGGAAACTGGATCTGCAGTTGTAGCTGTTGTTTTAGTTGCTGTAACTGCTGTTGTAGCTTGTGCAACCTCGAGGAACACCTAACAGGTTGAGGGGTGTAGATCCCGAGGGACCTCAGTGTAGCCCTTGAGTCCTTCATAGCATGCAGCTTCGCGTCTGTGGAAGGTGCAAAGAGGTCGGGACCTTCGAAGGGAAGGTCCTGAATAATCCGTTGCATCTGTGTGGAGAGACCAGAGTTCTGGAGCCAGGCCAACTGCTGATGCCATTATAAGTGCTGCTGTGTCCGCTGCATCCCAGGTTGCCGCGAGCAGATCCCTGGATGCTCTCTCTCCCTCATCCAGCATCGCCTCAAAGTCTCTCAGGCATTATTTGGAGATTGCCGGCCGGAAAGCCTGTAGAGCTTCCCACAGGTTGAAGATGTAGGCTGAATGATTTGAGATGCGCAGCTGGAGGGCAGCCGAGGAGTAAACTTTCCTGCCCAAAAGGTCAAGTCTTCTTGCTTCTTTGTTCTTGGTCGTGGGGCTAGGTTGATCTTGTCTCTCCCTTTGGTTGACTGCGTCGACCACCAGGGACCCTGGGGACTGGTGATGAAACAGGAAGGGGAAACCTTGCGGAGAGATAGGGTATTTCTTGTCTGCTACTTTGGACACTGGCAGAATCGAGAAAGGCATTTGCCAGCGTTCCTGGACAATGTGGAATACCCTGGTGTGCAAGGGGATTCCAACCTTAGCCGGCAGGGCTCGATAGCACGCATCGAAGAGAGAGTCATCCTCCACCTGGATCACCCCTAGCTTGAGCTTCAGGTTTGCCGCCGTGCGGTGGAGAAGGTCCTGCTTGATGCAAGGATCCCCTTCGCGGTCGGCGGACTTGTTGATTAATCACTCGTTGGGAGACGAAGATGAAAGGGCCCTTGATCTGCTTCGTTGGGTAGAATCAGGGTCCAGCTCATCGTTGGAGAAATCCGAAGACTCCGATGCTGGCAAGCAGGTGCAACAGGAGGAGGTGTCATCTGCCATCCTGTTCAGCCAGTTGAGGGTCCATTCATTGTGCAGGGACCTTGACGGCAGCATAGGCGTCATGAGGGGACCAGGTGCCTCCCCTGATGGGTGCCTTTGCCTTGAGCCTGGCGACACGGAGCTTTTCTGGGCTCGCTTTCTCGGGTGCTCCTCCTGGGGGGGAGGGAAGGGATCTTCTGAGGATGACCTATATGACGTCCCCCCTGACAGTCGGCAGTCCAGTACCAAGAGTTCCTTGGGGAAGCAGTGAGGCAGAGCCAAAGAACTTGGGCCTGGTACCAGGTTTGATGGTGCCGGGTCGGAGAGGGGTGAAGAGGCCCGGGACGGTGCCGGCATCAGTGCAGGTGTTGCTGGTACCGAATCCGACGGTACTGGAAGTGACGGCACCAGAAGCGGAGTTATCGGCAACGGTGCTGGGTCCAGTGGTACCGGGCTTGATGGCGGCGCTGGGCTTGATGGTGGTGCTGGACTTGTGGGTGGTGCCGAGGGAGGCGATGCTGTTGTGGCTGGTTGCCTCTTATTTTGCACCGAAGCTGGATTTAAATGCCCTTGGAGAGCCGGTGCGTGAGCTGGAGCCCTGCCCGGGTTGGCTGGGAGGCTACCGGAAGACCAGCAAGGTCAGTGCCTAGGAGGTACTGTGGAGGGATGAGATTTTGGGCCCAGTACTGGAGATAGGCAGGAATGTTTAGCCCAGGCCGATCAAGGGTCCGGCGGAGTGCTGGTAGCTTGGCCGCTTTCAAGCAGAGCGGCTCCAGTCCCCAAAATCAGGCAAGTCCTCTGCTTGAAGGATCATCAAATGGGGCAGTCTGCTGTGAGATGGGACTCACCCAAACAAGCGAGGCATTTCTCGTGTGGATTGTCCATCGGGCAAGCCTTGCAGCATCCTAAGCACAGCTTGAAACCTGGCATTTTAAGTTTCGCCTGAAAAGACAGGCCATTGCGTTTCACAAGATAATGCTGATCCGAACCGACGCTGATGGTTGAAAAAGGAACTGGAAGGGTCAGGGTCGCGGTCACCTATATAGCTGCGGCCGCGGTGTGGAGGGGGTGTTGGCCGTGCGCCCTGACCTGACAGGCTAATGCTAAAGACTTTCTGACTTACTGTGTGCTGCGGCACGTAGACATCTGTAACTGAATGATGTGAGCAGCGCTTGAAGAAGAAAACATATTAGCTTACCCAGCTTGTCTCTCAGTGGAGAGAGAAGAGATTCAGAGATTGACAATAGCTGGAGCCTTAAGACTTCTTCCTACATGTTCCTTCACTAGAGACAATGGGAACTGCTTCTCCTGATGGCTCAAGCAGGTTTGTTTAATCTCTACCTATTAGTTACAGAATCCATTTTATTTGATTCAACAGAATAAAACAAACAAGATTTTCTATTAACATTCAATGGTGTACGCAGTGTTACAACACAAGGCTGATTATCATGTTTTGGGTCTTATCAGGAGGCACAAAGCACAGATGAGTCAGCCAGATTTGTTCTAGTAGTCAGACCTGTTCCGCTAATCAGTAGTTTGAGTTGATAAAGGTAAGAAGGAATCATATGCTTTTAAATGTTTGGTACAGACATTTACATAAGCAAAAGGAACAGGAAGTGTCTATCCTGGAAACCAAAAAGTCCTACACTTCTGTGCATTATCTTGGAATACAGTGTATTTGCTGCCATAGTGTTTTAAGGTATGTTTGCAGTGTGACTAATCAAGTGCTTTTATGTCTGAAAAACAACCCATACAAGCAACTCGACCTCTTTCTTGCTTTCCACCTTGAGCAAAAGAGAGACAATAGCTTTTTACCAAGCTTGAGGGAGGAAGGAAGGGGAAAAATCAGCTTTGCTTAAAAGTGGAATAAGCCAAAGAAGCACTTGTGGCTCTGGGACACGTTTCACTAGCCAAAACACTGCTTGGAGAAACAGCTGAGAAATGGAGCCTTTGGGAGCTGAAATCCTACAGGAACTGCTGCTAGCCAGGGTGAAAGAAAGAAAGAAAGAGCATCAAAGCGCCATGGCTAAGGCTCCAAGATGTCTCATATAGGTCTCTGGGTAGATATAGGCAATCACTTCTGATGATGTACGTTAAATATTGGAGGCCAGGTCCTTACTGTAACATGTAACCCTTTTTAATCTGGCATTTTTAATTATTAAAGCTAGTTTAAAACAATGCTTATAACAACTTGTTGTAGCTATTCTCAGTCAGCTGCCTTGCTACAATGTGTTTATGGTATTGATTTTTAAATGTGCTCAGCAAATGACAGCTTGTTGTTTTTGAGTGTGTTTGAAAAGCTGATCACTTCATTTGAGACGCCAAAATTGCAGCAGCTGCTCAATCAACCAAAGGCAGCATTTTTAACAGTTTTTTGAGGGCAGCATTCTAGCCCTATCTACACAGGATTCTTTCCCTCCCTTTCTAAACAGACTTTCCACTTTCTCCTCCCATTGAGCCCATATCACCATGGACTGATGGGTTCTCAACACTGTTACAATTTACCTTGCAGCCTCCCAACTTTCCCTCCTTTCCCAGTCCCTCTTCAGGGACCCCTCCCACAAACAACTCCAAGACCAGAAGATAAAAAAATTGTTAGCTCTTGGTGCAGTTGAGAGAGTTCCATCTGAGGATGTGATAGGTCTAGAGGAAATCAGCTTTGCTAGGTACTCATTGCTGTGAGTAAAATGGGTGCAGCAAGTTTTATACTTTCCCTAAAGCTTCTCACCCCCACAATACATCCCCCTCCAGGGGATTTATCCCTCCAGTTGAGAGCCTCTGCTGTAAACAGAATGATGCACTGTTAATTTCTCAGAACAGTATTGTACTGGGAGCTCATGTTGATTGTCCTCTCAAATCTTTTTCAGAGTCACTGCTTCCTAAGCTGGAGTTCTCTGTTTTTATGGTCTACATTCTTTGTTCCTAGATATACTCATCTGGCCACCTTAAAATATATATGCATCTGCTGAGAACCACCTTAACAAACAGTCCAGATTGGTCTGTATCAGTGACTGGTCCTCTTCGTTATTTACCACTTCCCCAATTTGTCTGTTCTGTTTCCACATTTTCTCCTTCTGGAAACTATCTCTTCTCTTCACTAGGGTGCTCACACACAGAATCTGAGTGTAGGCACTTCACATTGCTCTCTAACCCATCAGTAAGAACTACAGGAATTCAAAGATAACCAAATCCAGATGTCTCCCTGTAGTACTAGTGGCCAACAATTCAACACTAATGACATAATTGTCCTGAGGCTGTGCCCCAGTGGTGGCTTTTGGGATAGGTGAAGCAGGCAGCCGCATAGGGCCCCAAACAACAAGGGGCCCCGTCTTCAATTTGGTAGACAGAAATGAAAACATAGAAAAATATAGAAATTGTTCCCATCTAGCAGAGCTAGTAGGGCTGGTAGCCTAAGCACTTTTTACTCTTGGCTCATCAAGGCAAGCTATCATTAGGATCTGTGCTTCATCTGAAATGCAGATTTCACCATTCTCTGCCCATCATCTTCCCATTGACATGCTAAAAAAGCAGGAGCAAGCAACAGACAGCACATCAGCAGGAACTTTTCCAGTGGCCTCAGCTTTGAATTCTTGTGTGGCCATTTATTTTGCCATATTTTTAATTTTGTGAAATACTGCCTTTTTCTTTTCTTTTTTACCTGTTCTTTTGCCTTTTCCTTTGACTTTGTGACAATTTTTACTTTGGCATTTTTTAGCCCAGGTTACCAGGTAGGTCCATATAGGCTGCTACATCTAAATACGGTGCTTCTTCTTCGAGCGCTGCTCAGATGCATTCAGTAATAGGTGTCTCCATGCTGGAGTGCCGGATTGGTCAGAAAAACTTGTCCTAGCCTATCAGGCAAGGGCAGGTGGCCTCCGCCCCTCGCGCCACTCCGTGGCTATATATACGGCTGCCTCCTGACCCCTCCTCAGTTTCATTTCTTCCGCCCTGTGTGTCAGATTTGGAATGTCTGCTTCTTGCAAATCGCAAGCAGCCTGTCCTTCTTTCTACAAGCTTACTGCCCAGCTGGGAGCATCTCTTCGTGGATCTAATTCCACCACAAGAGTTCCCTGCCATCGGGCTGGAACATCTCGCCACCACGCCACGGTTCAAAACCTGCGCTGAGTGTGGCAAGGCCTTCCCCCGGGACTACCCCCACAGGAAGTGCCTTAGGTGCCTGGGCAAAGACCACATGGTCTCGGTCTGTTCCATATGTCTCTCCTTCAAACCTCGAACCATCAAGAAGTGGGAACAAGGACGCCGCGCCCTAGCCTCCGAGGAGACCCGGCACCCTTTACCCAAGGCTTTGGATTCCCGCCTGGCACCGAGACCCAGCTTGGCACCGGAGCCTATGCGGCACCACACCACCGGTAGCTGCCGCCGCCACCACACAACCTTGGTGCCAACTCCGGCACCGCAGCGCCAACCTGCTGCCCTGGCACCACTCAAGGTCGCCTTCAGGTAATCCGGTACTGCCGGTACTGGGATCGCCCCAGCGCCGCTCCCCATCATCTCCAGCACTGATGGCTTAGTACAATCTGGCCTTGCCAGTGCCAAGCTCACCCCGGCGCTGGCAAGTTTCACCCTCGGCATTGCAGGCTTGCCATAACCTGGTGCCACAGGAGTGGGAGTCCTCCTGCCCAGGCAGTCCTCCCTCCCCAGGCGAGGACTTGTCACAGAGCCACATGGAGTCGCTCCTCGTGCCATCCACCCCAGAAGTGGTGGAGATTGCACGAGCCCTCCTGTTACTCCTGACACCCTCTACCCCACTCCCAACCAGAAGGGGCAAACCGGCCTTCATATCGAAGGCCTGGATCCACCCGGTGTGTTCGCCCACACCACACAACCCCGTCTTCCACTCCAGTGGGGGCTGGCACCACCCCGTCATCGCCAGTACTGCCCCAGGCGTCTTGGTCCCCTTCCCATGCTTCTAGTCCAGAGGAAGGACCTTCCAGAGGCTCCAAGTGGCCTTGGCACCGTACATCAGCCCCATCACCCATCCGCTTCAGTCTGCAGGAATGGTCCCCTCAAGAAACTCCCTCTCCACCACGGTGAGCTCCCAGTACCACCCTCTCCCCAGCACTAGGGTCTTACATGGGAAACCTGTCAGCGCATTTTAATTTGCTGCACCGGGCTATGGCCCATTTAGGCATGGAGGTGCAGCCCTTGAGCCTCCCCCCCAATACCCTCTTCGGGCCAGCCTTTGCCTCAATAGAACCCTTAACAGTTCCACCCCACCCGAGCGTATGGGACCTTGCATGTTCCCAGTGGCAGAGCCCAAGTTCTATTCCCCTGGTCTCAGACACAGCAAGCATTAAATATCGTGTATCAGAGTCAGAGTTTCCCTCTCTCGTTGGTCACCTGGCTTCCCCGAGGGACATGGTGCAGATGGCGATGGTCCCAGGGGAGCCTGCCAGTAACCCCCTCCCATCCTCCAGGGAACCTGGGAACTAGACCTTTTGGGCCATAAGGTCTACTCCTCATCGGCCTTCCAACTGCGAGTGGCAAACAACCAAGCCATAACCAGCAGATACTTGCTGGATGTGTGGGAGTCACTTGCAAAATTTCGATGCTTGCTCCCACCTGAGGCCAGAGAGGAGCATGATGCCCTTCTGGAGAAAGGCAACATAATCTCTCAAGATCTCCTCCTTTTGGCATGCGATGCGGTGGACACAGCCGCTCGCACTGTGGCCTCGGTGGTGACTATCTGCCTGGTGGCGTGGCTTAGGGAGGCTAGAGCACCCCCTAATGCACAGCAGGCAGTCCTCAACCTGCCCTTTGAAGGGGACACTTTGTTTCCCCTAGAAACCCTATCGGTGGTGGGCACCACTCAAGATCCCCAGGGAGAATCCAAATACTTTGGCCTGCTTCCCTATGGACCCACCCCTCTGACTTAGTCCCCCCCCCCCCAAATTCCCACCCATTTCTCCCATTGTGGGACCACAGGGGAATTTCCTTCCACCGCCATCATCCGCTGCAAAGGCTGGGACCTCTTTCCCCCTTCTCCCACAGGGAAGGGCCTGCCCAACTCGCTGCCACCCCACTCTTGAACCTCGGGAAATAAAGGCTTCAGGGTGTCATCGCAGTAGATGGTCAGCACGCCCTTCTCCCCTTGAAGGGGAACACGGTTCGGTGGGAACCATCCCTCCCTCCCCTCTTTTTTCCTATTTGCTACTGCGTCTGCAGGCGTCCAACCCTGACCGGGTTTTCCTCCCTCTGACCTTGGGCGGCATGGCCTTGCCAACATAAAGACACCCCTGCCTGCACCAACGGTACCTGGGTACCGTGGTCCAACCCCCACACTCCCTAAGCAGCGGCTACTTCAAACACTCATAGGGAACCACCACCACCCTTTTCCTGGACATCCCTTCAACCCTGCGCCTTTCACGTCAACTGTCTTGCCAGGGATGAGAGGCGCATCTTGTAGTAGCCCCAGCGTTGCTGCAGAAGCTCCGAGACATGCATATTTGATGCTTACTTGGACACAGGACTGTGCCTGTGACCCTGATGCCTCCATCAGGTAGGCCTTCTTGAGTCTGGGTCGGGGGGGATACCTCCGTTTGCATACCGTTGGCATAACGTGTACCAGCCCTTTGTGACCCCCGACACCCCAATTCGACAAGAACTACTTCCTACTCATCAAGGGGGACACGTCCACTTAGCCATGGCAGATCTTATCCTTCGAGGGAGGGCCAAGGTGAACGGCCCACTCCAGACCCCACACTTTCCCTTCCTCATGGGAACTAGGGCTTCACACACTCTTACCTCGTGGATGATCTCAGTGGTTACAAGGGCACCTGCCCTAAGAACCCTTGTCCTAAGCCCACGTCACAAACGCGGTGGTCAGTTCTCCTTACGCCCCTCGCTCGTGAAGCAGGGGCCTAGTGTACCCTTCTCAAACCTCCAGATAAGGGAACCTAGGAGACGGCACCTAGTCGCATTCCCACGTAAAAGGAACAGCAATGGGATACCCTATCGGGCCTTCCCTCATCAGCACCCTCCTCCGTGTCACCAGGCCATCATAACCGGGCAGGAGACCACATTTAGGCAGAGGGGATCCTTCCCAAATGACTTGTAGCTGCCTTTTCTGCCTCTCGGTCATGTACCCTGACAGGGCGTGCTCCCCCGCCCTTTTGTTTCCCCGGGTCTCTCCGCTATGTCTGCTGCAGACCTACAACCCTACCGTGGGGTCACCTCCAAGTGCGTTGGTGGCGCCCAATAATACTGCTGTTCCTCCTCAATTCTTGAGGAACCATTGGCATACACTGCCCACTCATTTCTGTGATGAACAGAGGGAAACAATCTAGAGCCCACTTCCTGCAATATCCAGGAATTTAGGGATTGTACTCCCTCAAATTGACTTCTGACTTCTCAGCTGGGGACAATACTTCATCTGGTCCTCTAACCTCAGGGTACCCTTGTAATACTGCAGTTGCCACTTTGTGGTGGAAATGAACCTTTTCTGGCATCCGTGTTTTGAGATATCCATGTATTCAGGAGCTTTCCCTGGTTCCCACACTAGCGCGGCAGAGCAGTAGCTCTATCCCTCCTGGTAATACTATAGGGTCTTGACACCATGACCTTACATGGCACTTCTACGAACCTGTTGGCCTGCGTTGGGGTGGCCAAGCGATAGCTGGCACTATCCCCGAGCCTTCTTCTCCCTTCCTCACGCACTCACGAGGGCCCTTGTGATGCGAAACCCTGCGAGATTATAGGCCAAGCGGGCTCTTCCAGCGAGCTCTCATGCTACCGCGGTCCTTACAAGGACAAACTCAATAGCACTACCTCAGGCCACCTTGCCTCTCTGTGGCGCTTATGTCCCGGAGTCTCTTTCCTGCGAGAACCCAGTCCTTGGTACCTGATTTGGCTGAAAATGTGTGCTTGTGCACTACCTGATTTTATAGCCAGCATACCATAGGCCCGCCACACTGCTGAGCTTGGCCCTCTATATGCTGCTGTGAAGCATCTCGCGAGTTCCTTCTCAGTTGTTCTCAGGGTCTCACCCAAGACCCCTGTATCTTCACCCTCACTCGCATCAACCAGACTCAGCTACGTCTGGTCGCGGCCAGGCCAAGGGATAAGGTTATTCCCCTGCAGTTACATGCATACCCCATAGCCGACCAGATTAGTTCATGACTCTGTGGTTCCAGCTAAGGCCTTAGGGTGATCAGCCCATGGAGTAATCTCCACCCTTTCTTTGTTCTCGTGCAGGACATGGCTTTTATGGCTAAATCTGCACTTGTTGGCATCCAGCGTTCCCCCACGAGGCCACGCTGCAAGGGCCCATGGCCAGACGCTATATTCTGTCATATTTTACGTATCCACCTATGTGGAACATCTAATGCAACCCTCTGTGTTCACGCTGCATCCTTTATTCCTGTTATGGTGACCTTGGTCCGACCTGTTTATGTTCATATGTATCGGCAGGTTCGGTCCTGCCCCTGTCCTGGATTGGCCCTCAGTTCTTGATTCTTCTGGGCCACATCAAAGCCCGTTCACCTCTTGACTCTGGCTAGGATCTTCTTGCTGGGCTCCTCCCATATGGGGCGTGTTGCTGTGCTGAAGGCGGAAGACCCAACCCTACCCGCCATCCATCAGCATGGCTAGTAGTCACCTATTACTGAATGCATCTGAGCAGCGCTCGAAGAACGGTGGGTTACTCACCAGTAACCGTCCTTCTTCGAGATGGGCTGCTCGGATCCATTCAGGTTCCTTCCCTCCATCCCCGCATCTGGAGTTGGCAACTCTAAGGAACTGAGGAGGGGTCGGGAGGCAGCTGTATATATAGCCATGGGGTGGTGCGAGGGACAGAGGCTGCCTGCCCTCTCCTGACAGGCTAGGACAAGTTTTTCTGACCAATCCGGTGCTCTGGCACGGAGACACCTATTAGTGAATGGATCTGAGCAGCCCATCTCAAAGAAGGAAGGTTACTGCTGAGTAACCCACTGTTCCCTTAGGCAATCATTACACCTGTGTGTGATGTCTGTGCTGTATGTCTTTCTTTTGATAAGTAATTTTTTAGCTTCTTTTGTACTTACTAGTCAATAGTTTTGAGGGGGCCAGAGTCTTATAAACTTGAGTACTTCAGAGAATTTCATCGAAATTTGGTGTTTTTCATTTATAGCTACACACTAGAAACCTCCTTTTCACTTATTTTTATTTATTATAATTATTTGTATTGTGCCTCTAATGCACATAAATCCAAGCCTATATGAAAAACTTGTAAGATCTGACTGCCAAAATTTAAAATGTGGTATTTTACTTATTCTTGAGCCATCATTAATGCTACCACTTCTTACTTATGAATTAATGCTCATACTTTTAAAAAAAAATTAAAATGTTCACTTTAACTTTGTAGTTCAGCATTAGCTCATTTATGTTAAGTGAAAGATGATCAACTTACAAGCTTCATGATGGGAAGATCTTTAAAAATACCATACCCAAGAATAATTTACAAGTTCCAGAGGGATAATCATGTTAGTTTGGTTCAGCAAAACAAACAAGGAGTCCTGGGGGGTGATATGGGGCATTTAAGGGTGCAGGGGGGTTGGGGCCACATGGAAGGTAGCAGTGGGGACCGATAGTGGGCCCTTTAGGGAGCCCCACAATGGGCCTTCACCTAGGGCCCCCAATTGCCTAAGGCTGCCTCTGCTGTGCCCTTACCAGAATGGTCTCTGATCAAAGCTGCCAGTAATGAGCTTTTATTGTCAGGCCCAATCCATGCATTACAGTAGCCTTCAGTGCAGAGTAGGAGTGAGTGCCCTCCTTAGAAAGTGCCTGGTAGACAGCTCGAGGCTTCCTTATGAAAGAGGTGCTGTATGTGTGTTCCAGTAGTAACCTACTCCAAAGTAACAGGGAAGGTTACCAGGTCATCCTTTAGACACTCTTTTTTTTTTCTCCAACCTATGCTTCCTGTTGCTGCACTTCCTGTTGCCATTACCAGTTGGTTTCTCTGGGTCTTCTTCTCTACTGCTCATTATTGTCACTGCTTACAGAGCCTAGCCTTGATAAACTGTTGCTACTTCATTGCCAGAAGGCCCAACTGTACCCTTCATATTTCTCACCTTTTCACAGATCCCTTTACTGACACCATGTCACAAGTTCCGACTCTACTATGGTAGGACTGAATGGAGCTCCCAAAAAGCCATGGGCCCCAAAAAGGAAATACATGCCTTCTCATTGACATTGATCCAGTGATGCTTCCTTCCATTTCAAGTGCTTCTCCCTGGGCCCAGAGGGATTTACAGAGTCTGTGTGGCTTCTTAGCATCTAACTCCCCAGCTAAATCAAACAGCCCTTTCTCAGGGTACCACTTCATCATCCAAATAAACACCAAAGTTCACGTTTAACAAAACCCTAAAGCCTCTTCCTCACAGTCCTTCTCCGGCTTTGCAGATACCACATAGAAAGCCAGTGGCAGAAGTCCAAATAAACTACACAGTTCCAAAATTAACAGACTCCTTCTCCCCTGTTTCTTCTTCCCAGTCTTGTGGATTCCTATAAGACTCCTTCCAAACTCCTTGGATGTAGGAAGCTGTCAGCACCTCTGTTCTTCCCAGACTCCTCAGGTACTTTAAGGCAGGGTTCGTCTGGGAATCTCATCAGTTTACGATTATTTCAAACTGTGAGAAAAGAAATAAGTCACTGTGCGGCAAACTTTTTGTGTTGAAGTACCTACTCTCTGGAACTCAGAGGCTTCCTCCCTTGTCTGAACTAACATGAGGAAGGTCACCCCCGCATTCCTGTTTTTGCTCCTGGAGCAGTCCTATTGAGTTATTTTCTTACTAAGCCTCGCCACTACATCACCGCAGTTGAACTTGAATATGTCTGAGGAAATACTATACTTTGGCTGTATGGGGACAAAGCAGAGGTACTGGCTGTGAGCAGGGCCATCCCTAGGGCGCTGCAGGGCCATGGGCGAATTGCCCTCGGTGGGGCCCCCACTCACCTCCACCTGGGCACTGAGGGGCGGAGCCAGCTGGCCCAGGAGAGGGGCAGGTCCCTGCACCGGCCATCCCATGCCAGGGACGTGGCGAGCCAGCCAAAAGTGGTGGAAGAGGAGTGCAGGGTCTGGTTTCTCAGCCAACCTTAAGCCAGTGATTGTCAAACTTTTTCCTTGGGACTTAGCCCTGGACCCTCTCCCATGTGGCGACCCTCCAGTGAGAAAAAGTGGCCACTGCCAGAAAATAGAACAGTGACCATGGCTGCAGGGGTGGGGGGTGGATGGGATGGCAAACCCTCATGGCTTTCATCCTTTCTCTTGAGGCTTCTATTGCATGTCTGAAATCTACAAATCTAATTTGAGATCATCTACATGGAAGATGCAGAGTGTGATCCCACATGCCATACTTATGTCTCAAATCAGGAAGTATGTCAAGTCTCTAAAATTGTGTGTATGGGAGCTCCTTGCAAGTGGGAGGGGTGACTGGGTGGAGAAATGAGATGGAAGTGCTGAGACTGAGACAGAGGAAGGAGAAGAGAGCCAATGCCAGGCTGGAAAGAAAGGTTCTGGAAAATTCTGTCAGCTGCTGAGCCTGTCCAAGTCCCTCCAGGTCCTGCTCCCTTCTCCACTGCCAAATCCCAGGAACTGAAGCAGGCCTTCTGGGTTCCACTTTCACCTCTGCACTTCATTTGCTCCCTGAGTCTGCATGAGTTTCCATGAACACACAATTGTCCACAATATTGTGATTGAAGGGGTGCTCGCCCTCTGTGCTTGGTCTGGTGACCCCTGGCAGTGTGCATAAGGCAGCAACACAATGGGGCTATCCATTCATCCCTTCAGATTGGGATCTTGTTATAACTTCTCCTTCCAGCAGATCCATCCATGAATTGGATTTTGTTCTGTTACTTAGGCTTTCTAATTGTAGAAAAAATACCATACTTTGTAACCCAGGCTCCTACTAGAACAGTTTGCTTTTCTCTTCTCTTTTTAATTATCAGTCAGAAAAATCTCTGGACTTTTTATTAAAATCTATAAGGTATAACCTTTGTTGCATGCAAGGGAAATTCTCAACCCTCTGAAAAAAGAGGCAAGTCCTAATTTGCAAAAGTAACTGCAATCCCCATATCCCAGAAATGGTGGAATAAGGGGGTGTTCACAGTTTTTTCTTTTCTTCATTGGGTCTACTGATAAAAAAACACAAAGATTGCTTGCCAGTGACCTCAGTCCTTTTCATATGAATGAGGGAAGCCCAAAGAGATACTGACTCAGAGAGGAGGCATAGAGGTTATTTGAACAATTAGCACCTCATTGTTAGTCCTAATGACTCACCTTTGTTGCAATGCTGATCTGCCTTAAGCAACTTTCACCCCAAGCATAACAGTAGAGCCATCCCTGTGAACTGGGCAACCACTTTTGGCTGGTTCACCCAGTCCCTGGCATGGGGTGGGGGGCAGCAGTGTGGCCACACAGGGCCCCCCAAAGCGCAGGGCCCTGGGTGGCTGCTCATCTTGCCCTACCCTAGGGAGGGTCCTGGCTGTGACCCAGGCCTCCTGGGATAAACTTCTTAATGTGCCAAAATCAGGGCAAGCTGCAAAACCAGTGGCCAAACCCCCAAACCACTGATGGGTGGTACTTAAACCAGTCCCCCAGTCAGTAACAAAACATGCTTCTGATTCCCCACTCTGGTCATCACCAAGCATAACAAAATAGAAATAGCCCCCTTTATTACACATCAGCTCCTCTGGTCCCCACCTAGCCACTGGGTCTCTTAAAGAAATAGGTCCTCCTGACCCCAAAGGGCCAGCCACATCACCCAGAACAATATAGGCTTGGATCTTACCCAAAATACCATGCTGCCAGCCAATCCTTTAGTAACTACAACTAAAGGTTGAAAATAAAAATAAAAACAAAATATGAGAGATGTTAAAGGGTCAAAGTGAATCACATACATACAAATGATTTAGAGTCCATAGAAAGCAAATCCTTGAATAACCTGTAGTTTGCAGTTCAGTCCAGTTCCTCTGGTATATGCCCAGCACCTGGGTGGGTTTCAGTCCTTTGTTCAGTCCCAAAAGAGTAGTTCCAGAGGAGGGTGTTGGTTGCAGACAAACTGAAGACAAAAGGGAGATGGGGCCACTGTCTTTTATCACCTTTGGCTTTCCCCATGCTCACAGAGTCCTTGCCAAAGCAAAATGGAGTTGAGTCACATGGTCAGTCTGGGTGACTCACCAGACAGGTTTCTTTTTAGGTCTACTGTAGCTGGAGTTTCCTTAATGGACCATCAAGAGAACAATAGTTTTGCAGACACTCAGTCTGGGATTGCCTTAAACTCAAATAACTTGGAACACACATAAAGCAAATAGATTCCTAATTTCTAATACAGATGTGATACCTACGTATAAACTATATAATCATTCCTAGCAGATTACAGCATTTCTATTGATACTAAACATGGTATATCACATATGGATTATTGCAAATATGAAATATTAATATGAAAAATAACCATAAACAGTCCCCTAGACCCAGACAGCTTCACACTTGCAAACTCTCACTGGTAACAATTCCTTATTGATAACAGCTGCTCTTCATGGGCGTTGCTGGTGCCTGGCACACAGGGCACGTGCCCCGAGTCCCAGTGCCTGTGTCCCGAGTGTCCGCTTCTCCTGGCCCCAAACCCAGCTGGGGATTTGGGGCCAGGATGGAGGCTGTATGAGCCTGATGGATGATTGGGCCAGGGAATGCTAGATCATGGCCCAGAGGGCTCGGCCCAGGCTCAGAGGGCGGGGCCTGGGCCTGTGCCCTGGGTATTTCCCCAGGGCAGCAATGTTCCTGTTGCTCTTTAGTAGAACAGCTGAGTTGGAAGGTTGTGCTAATGGAGGGGTCTGCAGTCATAATGCACAAGGAAACTGATTTTTCATAGGTGCATAAGAATTTAAATTCCAAATATAGGGACAGTGTGGTTTAAAAAGGGCTGGCACCTTTTGGACACAAATGTGACAGCTGCTGTGGGGAATCATAGAATATTTGCTTGCTGGCAGGGCTGTGTTGAAGGTAGCACCTGGGGAGGCATTCTTCCCCTGAAGTCAGAGGAAGTGGAGTTGGTGCACGGAAGGATGCCCATGCCTGAGTTCATGGCAGTGCTGGTGGGGGGAGGTCTGGTTACTCTTTTCTTTCCCTTTAGTGCTTTGTTCTGGCTCCTGAGGGGAGAGTGGAAATAGGCTCAGGGACTGCTTCAAAGATTTTTGAATAGGTCTTCCTTCACTGGAAGAGTTGGACTTTAGCTCCTTCATCGTCAGGAGTCAGAGGAATAAGCCTGGGTTTTGAATCAGTCTCTGGGAAGCCAGCTGTTCTCGGACCAGACCTGCCCAAAATAGTTAATCCCAGGGCTTTACTTTTCTGTGCCACATGGGATCCAAGACTCTCAGCTTCTCATCAGGGCACCAGCATAGTGGGAACTGCAGTGAACCCCTCAGCTATTTGCTGGAACGAAAGCCTGAGCAGGGAGAGAGGGCTTCAAGAAGTTCCTTGCACCAGCGTGGCACAGCCGGGAGGGGCTGGGCCCGCAGGCACCTTAGGTACATTCAAAGCATGTTTGTGCCACTGAGCTCAAGGATGGAAGGAGGCAGCTGCGTGGGGCTTAGGGGTGAGGAAAACTCGACTGTGGTTTCACCCGTCCCCATTACTGTCCCCCGGCCCTTACTGGCCCCCTGTGTGCTCTCCCCTCTATTGCTGCAGTTGTACTTCCTAGCCTCATTGCCCTCTCAGTGTCCTCTTGGCATCTCTCCGCCCCTCGTTCCCCACTGGTGCCCCCGTCCCTATTGCTGCCCCCACTGCCGCCTCTCCGCCCCTCTTTCCCCACTGGTGCCCGGTGGCCGCCCCCCTCGACCGAGGCCCCCCTCTCGGCAGAGCGGAGCGGGGCGAGTCGGCGGGGGCGGGGCCGCCTCTCCCAGGGGCGGGGACGAAACCCGGCCGCGCCCGTCCGTTGCTAGGGCCGCGCCGCGGCTAGCAACAGCGGCCTCGGCAGCCGGCGCCTGCGCAGTGGAGGGCTGCGCAGTGCACGTCGGGACTCGGGTGGCTCGGAGCCCACTGCCGGCGCGGCCGGTGCTGCGCTGCGCTCCCGCTCGGCTCGGCTCGGCTCGGCGCCGCCATGAACGAGGCCGTGGTGCGGCGCACGCAGGAGTCGCTGGGGCGCGTGATTCGCAAACCGCCCCTCACCGAGCGGCTGCTCAGCAAGCCGCCCTTCCGCTACCTGCACGACGTCATCGGCGAGGTGAGCGGGGCGGATCCCGCGTCTCCCCGTTGCTAGGGCGGGGTGGGGACTCCAGAGGCCGTGCAGCGCCTAGCACCTGCCCTCAGCGCTGGGCACGGCTGAGCTGTGGCACCCCCGCCCCGGCTGTGGGGGCTGAGGCCTGTCTCCGCCGGGATGGGGGCAGGGGGCGCTGCGCCCCCTCCCCCGGCTTCTGTGCTGAAGGGGTGGGAGTGGAGCCAGCCTCAGCCTGGGCAGAGATGGGGACCCCAGCGATCGCCCAACCGCCCCGGCCAGGGGAGGCGCCCTTAGCCTGTGGTAAGAGGGGGTTCAGGGTGTGGTTCCTTCCACTCACCTGCAGTGTGGGTGTAGGCAAGTCACAGAGACCTGGGCCGCTAGGCCTGAAAAGCTAGCTTAAGCTTCCTCCATAGCTGAGCGCCTTGGAAGATTTCGCTCCTGTGCATGGATTTCCCTAACACCTCCCCTCAGTTTCCCAACACTTCCTCCAGTTGTCAGCTAGTAACAGTGTTATACCAGTTTAGTGAGCACCCCCAATACCCCCCCACCTTCTCCTACCCTTCCCCCCCAATTTCAAGTCTTGGGGAGAATACTGCTCCTGTGCGATGCAGTTAGGACCACCTGACTCCCTTTGTGTCCCTGGCTAAGCTGACACAATTGTAGTGTAAAGGAAATTGCAAGATGCAGTAAGTTTGGTTTGGAAGTTCTGTGTGAGACGCTCTGTGTTTGCTGAGACAACATTTATTACAGAATGTATATTAAGTCATAGATAGTCAGGGAAGCTGGTGGCTTAGATCAATAAGAAGGTAGATTGTTTCTATAGATAAAAAAGGTGATCCACAAATTTAGATTATAAGACAATTCCTCCTGTTTGGGAAGCCATCAACCTAGTCTGGTAAACAGGTTGATGGGGGCCAGGTAGCTGAGGGGGGTCACAGGAGTCTGACTACTCTCATTGGTCAAGGACAGTAACTGTTACCCAAATAAGCTGTAAACAACAACAGAGGCAGGCTAACTATATGCTGCCTATTAAGTATAATTTAATTGTGTAAACTACATATTAAGAGTAGTAACACCATTTAAGGATTTTAGGCATGATGTAACTTGTTGTATTATGCATGAGCTTGTTGCATTATGTATATTGTATTTTGCATGTTAGAAGGTATATATGACCTGTAACCCCTATGCTGGGGGTTTTTGCTAAGAGAGGCTAGCTTCTCTTTGCTTCCCTCTGATGCAGTTCCTTTTATTATTCAGCTGAATAATAAACTCTGAACCACACCTCATTCTCTGCTTATTTGAGTCTCAACTGGGAATGAGCCTTCATCTTTGGGGAGGATTTGTGGTCTCTCTTTCCACATTGAGAACCCGGACCAGTTTTCCCCCACACTAGCCACTGTCTTGAGAGGGGATGCATTTGTCACAGCAGTGAAAAACCTCTTTGGTCACAGCAGTGTCTGTGCTGTGGTTTTGCCTCTGTTTTCCAGTCTGTTAAATGGAATCCTTGCCCATCTTAATAAATCTAAATAGTTGCAGATGATTAATAGTACCAAGGTAAAAGTATTTTTGGAATTTCAGTAGGCCTTTAGTACTATTGACTTCTGACAGATTTAATAAAAGGAGGAAAGCATTGCTGCAATCTGGAAGATGTTCTCAGACCTTCTGCTTTTTTGTCTTCCTTGAAACAGAAAGAAATTACCCCCTTGGGAATTTTAAATTCTTTGAACCCTTAGCTTCTGCATGTCTGTAAAGAAATTGGCTGCCAACATGGTAGTCAAAACTGTAGTTTAAGTATATAACCTTGGTGGTGGATTAATCTTAATTTCCTGTTAAAAAAAAAAAAAAAGAAACAAACAAGGAGTCCTGTGGCACTTAAAGACTAACAAATTTATTCGTTGCATGAGCTTTCTTGGGAGAAAATTCCACTTCTCCAGGTGGCCGAAGTAGGATTTTTCTCCCACAAAAGCTCATTAAATAAATAAATTTGTTAATCTTAAAAAAAAAAAAAAAAAAAAAGAAAAAAAAAAAGTGCCACAGGACACCTTGTTTGTTTTGCTGAACTAGACTAATACAGCTACCCTTTTGGAACTTGACAGTATAAAAAAGTGGATGCTCAAATCTTCCATATTGTTAAGCAGTAATAATTGAAAGAAGAGAGATCTTAAAAGAGGAAGACTTTAAATGGCTTAAACTTGTTAACAGGAGAGATCTTTAAAACTGCCCCTAAAATAGAACAACATAAAGTGGCACCTCTCAGATTGAGAGAGACCAATGTTCACTATTCCAGGATGTTCATAAAAGGTTTGGTCAGAATCTTTCTAGTAGTTTTACTAATTTACCACATTTCCTTTGCCTTGAAGGTAATTAGAGTGACTGGATTTATGAGGGGGCTCTATACGGATTTTGAGATGAAATCCGATAATGTTAAGGTGAGTATGAAATTTCCTTATTTTGCTGGTTTTAATGCTGGAAATCTCTACAATTTACCATCAGGTGCTGTCACTTCTTCAAGTCACTGAATGCCATATCCTATGAGAAATCTACCCTCTTCTAGAGCTGTTGTGGAGGAATAGTCTAAAATGCTACCTTTATATATTTATTTATTTTAAAGTGTTGTGGTGTTTGTATTGTGATAGTGCGTGGGTGGCCGAGTTGTTGATCAAAATGCTGTTGTGCCAGGCACTATTGAGACACAAAATAAAGAGTTCATCCGTATTTTTCTGCTGTTTAATGTGGGCTTTAGAAATCCATAGGTAACTTTCCTCCAAGACTTGTGGGTTTGTACACATAAGAAGGGATTATTATTTTCAATTCTGCTTGCCCTATTTATTGATTCCGTTAACACACATACATTTGTTTTTGGAATTGTCCTTTGTTTTTATAATGCTGACAACAACAGGATCCTTCAGTAATCAAGAACTACTGCATTGTAAAGTTCCAAAGGGGTAGCCGTGTTAGTCCAGTTCAGTGAAACAAATAAAGTGTCCTGTGACACGTTTAAGGACTAACAAATTTATTTACCACATGAACTTTCATGGGAGAAATCCTATATCCCCTCAGCAGTGTACTCCCTCTGAGGTGATTAAAGGGATGTATTTTGAAGTTAAATAAAGAATTCTTAATGTCCAAACTATCCTTTTATTGTTCTCATTAACGTTGCTCCTAGGATAGAAATACAGTTCAGACATAAAGATATTGAGATCTAGGAAAAGCAGACTCCTTAGGACAAGGTTGGTGGTCTAAATGGTCATGTTAAATGTGATAAATGAGACTGATTTAGCTTCCTTTCTTCTGCCCAGAACAACAATCTTTTGTTGCTTTATCAACCCTAGAAAAAAGCCAAATAAAGTAAGCTCAAATTGTCTTAATTAAAATTATCCCCTCGTTCACAATGAATTTGTGATTGCATGTATGTGCAGCTGTATGGTTCATTTTGTAATTTACATACATGAAATGCTTTTGAATTGATCTGGATTCACTGTGCGTTTGTATTGCAAATAATAGTAACTTTTTATGTAGTGACAGTGCATGCGTGTGTGTGTGTGTACATATAAAATAAAATCAATGTGAGATTTTACAAGTGAAACTATTCATTTTATTTGCTATCTTAAGAACTCTTTTTCAGCACCCGTCGTGTATAATTAGGTGCTTGTATGTGGAGTGGTGAAATGAACTTTTGTGTCTGGTGTTTGAGTAATAAAGTAGAGCTGCAGATGCTTTGGAAAGATTGTCAAGAGCAGGATTAGCTATAATGTATTATTAATGTTATGAGCTGCATAAGAAAACAAAATTTGTGTTAGCAGCAAGAGGATATTTGAATGTTTGCAGAAGCGCACTCTTGGCTTGTTAACTGTACGGCAAAGAATACCTTAGTGTATGTTAGTAGACACGTTGGAGGGCAAGGACAGGATTCAGGGAGACCTAGATAAATTGAAACAGTGAGCCAATAGAAATCTTATTAGGTTCAATAAGGACAAGTGTAAAATCCTGCATGTGGGATGAAAAAACCCCATGCACTGCTACAGGCTGGGAAACATTCAGCTACGTAGCAGCAGTGTAGAAAAGGACCTGGGGGTCATGGTGGATGGGAAGCTAGATATGAGTCAGCAGTGTGCTCTTGCGGCCAAAAAGGCCAATGGCATACTGGGCTGCATCAAAAGAAGTATTACCAGCAGATCAAGGGATGTGATCATTCCCCTCTATTCTGCACTGGTGAGGCCACATCTAGAATACTGTGTTCAGTTTTGGGCTCCCCACTACAAAAAGGAGAGGGACATGCTAGAGAGAGTTCAGAGGAGGGCAACCAAAATGATTAAAGGGCTGGAGCACAAGCCCTATGAGGAAAGAGTGAAAGCATTAGGTTTATTTAGTCTGCAGAAGAGAAGATTGAGGGGGGATTTGATAGCAACCTTCAACTACTTGAAGGGATGCTCTAAGGAAGATGGAGCTTGACTGTTCTTGGTAATAAGAGGACAGAATGAGGAGCAATGGTCTCAAGTTGCAGTTAGGGAGGTCGAGGCTGGATATTAGAAAAAAACTTTTTTACTAGGCGAGTGGTGAAGCCTTGGAATGAGCTGCTGAGGGAGGTGGTTAAGGCCTGGCTGGACAAAACCATGACTGGGATGGTTTAATGGGAGTGGTCCTGCCTCTGGCAGGGGGTTGGACTAGATGACCTATGAGGTCCCTTCCAACCCTATGATTCTATGATTCTCTCCTGCTGTGAAGAAGGTGGTGATTTTTTTCTTCTTAGCACCCTGTAAGAATGGACAAAAATTCTAGCAACTATTCACTTGCACTGTCCTAATCACTGCTGCCTTAGCACTGAATGAGGAGTGCTGTAGTTTGTGGTTGGCTTCATCCTTCCACATTGGCATGGGACATGCATGTGCTCTCTTGCTCTTATCCTGTACCAGGGAAACAGAGAGAGAAGGCAGTGATATTTGTACCACCTCCCTCTAAGCTGTGTCTTCAACAGATGATTGAACTGTAGCAAGGGGAGTTATCTAATGTTGGTGACAGTACCAAGGCAGAAGTATCTCCACAATAGCTATGCTATTCCACTTGTATTTTTGAGCTGTGCAAGAGGTTTGAAGTTGCACTAACCTCTGGTCACCTATCAAACAGTCCCTGTCAGCTAGGGTTTCTGGGAGACCAATGGAGTTGTGTGAGGAGTGGTCACATTGCCATAGTTCCCTGGAAAATTCCTATAACTTCTGGGGGGCTGATGCCTCTTCCTGGTCTTCTTAAAATAGAGGCCAGAAAGAAGATTAAGCTTTCACAGTCTGCTTAACAAGGCAGTTTGTTGGAGCTATAGGAAAGCAATTACGTGACATCTGAGGTGGTGAAGATTGTTCCAGCAATACTGGCTGAGAGCCAGGGACAGAAAACAATAGTTGGCATGCATGCTGATCACCTGTGCATGTTTCTGCCTCTGTTATTCTCATGTAATGCAAGAAGCTTTCATAATGATCATTGGGTATGGACCACGAATATACATGGAGCCAAGTTCTCCTCAAGACCTGGAACGAGCAGCAATGGCTGCATAACTTCAAAATAAGGAAGAAGAATTTTCTGTACCCTTATTGGTATATAGTCCTGATTTTATAGTACAAAATCACTGGGATTAAGGTCCTTACTTCTTGGGGGGTTGGAGAGAAAATGGCTGTTGCTCTGTGACAGCTGGCTACCCAGTATATTTACAGATAGGCTGGGAGCTCCTTTGGGCTTCCAAAAGCAGTTAATAGTTGTGGAGGTACACATGACGATACATAATATGTTTGCTAGCGTGTGTTATCAAGAAGACCAGTGTGCCATAGATTCTTGAGGAATTTAAGCTACTGGAAATCTTGAACTGTGCAGCACTACTTTATAAAACACAAGTGTCCATTTTTGCTAAATAAACAAGGAGTCTGGTGACACGTAAAAGACTAATAAATTTATTTATCACATGAGCTTTTGTGAGAGAAATTCCCACTTTGTTAGACAGTTGAAAGCTTGACTCATGAAAGCTAATGTGATAAATAATTCTGTTTAAAGTGCCACCAGATTCCTCCTTTGTTTTGGTGAACTAGATTAATGTGGCTGTCCCTTTTGGATTCTGCTAAACCAAGGGTCGGCAACCAAACAGAGCAGAAGAGCCATTCCCCCCCACGATCCCACCACAACTGCATGAACCTGTGCCAGTCCAGCAGCTGCGCCATGGGGTGTGTGTGGCAGTGTGGTTCCCTCTGTCCCTCCCTGTGCTGGTGGAGTGGAGCAGTGCTGCCCCCCCTACCCCCAGCTGTCTTGTCTGTCCCAAGAATGGCCGGTGGAAACCTGTAGCTTGAGGAGGCGGGGCGTTGAATGCCCCACTCTGCAGAGTTCCGGCCACCTCAGGGCTGAACGGGCCTGATCCAGGTCCTGGGGGTGAAACGGTCTCTGTTCAGCCCTGGGGTGGCCAGGGCGAGGTGGCCCGAACTCCACGGAGGGGCCATTCCAGGGCCTTGGCTCTGCAAGCTGCAGATCTCTGCTGGCCAGCTGGGGGTAGGTGGGGCAGTGCTGCACTGCCTCACCAGCAGAGGCATGGAGGGAGCACGTGCCACCCGCGCATCCCCCACCAGCGCTAGGGGCCATTGTGTGGCTGCTTGATCGCTTCTGGCTCATGTGGTTCTGGTGGGAGGTTGGAGGTGACTCCGGGACCCTGACAGTGGGCACCTGTGCCAGCTGAGAGCCTCCTTATTCAGCCTCAATGCTGGGGCCAGCTGGGAGTCCCTGGAGCACACCTGACCCCCGGGAAGAGATCGCCAGGGAGCCAGAAGGGGACACTTAGGTGGCTCACTGAGCCTGCGTTGCTGATCCTTGTTAAACAGACACAGGAGTGCATCATTACAAAAGTTTTGTGTCTGAATTGAGCAAAAGTCAAAACAATCAGAAATACTCTGTAAAACAATATCTGGGAAGGGGACGGATTGGATATCAGACTAGATTGTCTTCATATTTAGTTTCCATTTTCGTTCTTAAAATACTTTGCCCAGGTGGAATGAGGAGGGAGACGTTTTCAGCTTGTAGAAGAAAGAGCATGTATTTGATGATTTCAAGTTCTCAGTAATGTTTGACTTCCATTTCTGCTTTTGTTGTAGCTTGTCTCATTCACAGAGTTACATATGTGTTTTCATGCAGATGTATCAATGAGCACATCAGGAGTTCATTTGTGGAGAATTCTTGAAAGTGTAACTGTTTTGAAAATGAAAATAATATAAAAACAAACTTTTTGGATAAGATCTGTCTGACATAATTAGCTTTGAAACTATGTTTATACCCTCTCAGCAGCTTTGTACTAATTTATGGTTGCAATTAAGGGACTGGCAGATATTTTAATAGAAAGAGGCTAAAATATTGCCGTCAGGAATTTGACTTACCTTTTCTATTTTCATGAAATCAGAAGTGTAGGACTGGAAAGTACTTCTATAGCAGTGGTTCCCAATCTTTTCTCTGCCTTGGTGCACTTTGATACCTTTAATTATTTTGAAGCACACCACTATATAGTCTCCAAATAAACTCATAAATATTCAGGAGCCAAGCCAGAACTCTGAGTAGTTTTTCAAAATGATTGCCTGGCATACCTGCTCAGGCCTGATGGCAAACCTGTGTGTCATGGCACACTGGTTGGGAAATGGTGCTGTATAGGTTATCTAATGCAGTTCCCTGCATACAAGGCAACTAGATGATTTCTGACAGATGTTTGTTTAACCAATTCTTTAAAACCTCCAATGATGGGGATTCCACAACTTCACTAGGCAATTTGTTCCTGTATTTAACTACCCTGACAGGAAGTTTGTCCTAATAATCAGCTTAAACTGCCCTTGCTGCAGGTTAAACCAAATGCTTCTTGTCCTGTCTTCAGAAGTTAAGGAGAAGTGATTTTTTACCATTCTTGTAAACCTTTTATGTACTTGAAAAATGTTAACCATGTCTCCCCTCAGTCTTTGCTAGACTGTAAGAGAGGCCATAATTATAGGAGCATAGTCCTGTTGAGAGAAATATTTGCAGTTTGCTTATTTGATGTTTTAACTGATGTCAATAAGTCAGACAGGAAGTGTCCTCAGTCTGGGGATATAGTCCTCTCATTTATTTAATTATCACTGTTGTATTCTGCTATGCTTGAGAGCCCAGTTCTTCTTTGTGAGTAGGCATTTGGGACTTGAGATGTCACATATTTGGTTTTGCCAGGCTCCACTGCTGCAGTGCTACCAGGTGGCCGACAAGGGGTATTGACCTCAGAAAAAGGAAGTCTTTGCTCCTTTGGGCTTCACATTACACTGGTAGAGCTGTCAGCTGGAGAGCATCTCCAGCCCATAAGCCTGGATGGATGTGTGATTCAGAATCAATATTTAGCAGTCAAAATCAAGGTGCTTCTCTTGAATGAAATTGATTGGTTCTCTTAGTGCAATTGAATTTTTTTTAACATTGTAAGGATTTTGTTGACTATACTTCTATTAAAACTACTTATCAAAGTCTTCTCACCGGGGATTAAAAAAATCCCACTAGGCTAGTGAAATACTTTTAATTTCCAGTCATTGTGGGAATGGGTGAATTCATAGAATTTTTGTTCCTGGGCTGAGATGGGTTTCATGATGATTTTATAAGGATAGACATTTTTATTTTAAATTATTCGTCTTCGAGTGATGGCTCATGTTGATTCCATCTCAGGTGTGTGTGTGCTGCGTGCATGCGACACAGGATACTTTCCCCTGGGGTTTCCCAGGGTTGGCGACAGAGCCCTCTGGAGTTGCGCCACTGACGCACACTGTAAAGGGCTCTTGCCGACCCTGCCTCCCCAGTTCCTTCTTCCTGCCCTTGATGGCTGTTGGAACTGCTCTCTTGAGATCGTAAGTATCTTCCCTGTACAGCTTGCCTGTTAGTTAGTTAGTGGGCTAATTTTCTTAGTTATTTAGATTAGTCTTAAGTAGCTGTTAGTTCCCGATTAGCGGCTGCTCAACTCATCTGTGGGCAGGGGTATGCTGGGCTTTAAATCCTCTGGCGCATGCAAAAAGCCTATGTTACTGGATGACCCACATTCATCATGTCTAAAGTGCTTAGGCAAATCTCACCTTTGGGACCGCTGTAAAATCTGTAAAAGTTTCGTCTCAGAACTCAAAAAGAGAGGAGTCAGCGTCTAAGACTTTATATGATGGAAAAAGCCCTCTGCCCTCCCACGGCACCGGAGACACCTGGTGCCACCTCGGTGCACAGTGCCCTGGCAGCCACTCAGATGGTGCTTGTGAAAGACTCTAAAGGACTGCAGCACTGTCACTCCCTTCAGAAGCAAAAGGGAGGGAAGGATCATCAGAGGCATTGTTCCCACTCACTGGTACCACAGAAGAAAAGGAAACTAGAGAGAGGGCATTCTCCAAAAAGGCGCAGAGAAGAGGAGGCTCCTAGAGCTGGACCCACATTAGGCCACTCAAGCTCAGCGCCAAGGGGCGCGACACTGGCTCTGGTGCAGGTGAACCCGGCACTGGTATCATCACCCACTCGGGATCACTCGGGATATCCTGGAGGAGGAGTTACAGCTTCCCTCTACTCCCAAGACTTAGGAGGCGGCGAAGGAGCTGATTGAAGGGATAGCTCCTCCGGGCCCCTCTGGCAGAGGTCAGGACCAGGCAGCACCAGGAAAAGCCCCGGTGCGGTCGAAGGGCAAACCAACCCTGTCTAGATTGAAATCTCGGCACCGAGTATTGAGTTGGCACTCTACGCCTCCAGCTTACAGGTCCAGATCAAGATCACCCTGGCACCGCTCCCTGGCACTGTCGGGCATTGCACCTCCTTGGTCTCCCTGGAGCAGCTGTTCCTCTTCAGTCTCCATTGCCTTAGTGAGCTCAAGGCATCACTCAAGACTGAAGGAGACTACTCCATCAGCCCAATGGCCTCCTCACTGGCAAGGCTCCCCCCAGAATGGCCCTTCTGGACACAAGGACACAAGGACTTCCCTCAGGCCGATCGTATTCAGTGGCCTTGGATACCTCCTCCAATCAACGGGGGCTCCTCCAGACGTTGAGGGTGGCTCAGATGTGGAATCCGCAGCAGGAGGTTCTTGAGACCCCAGCACCACTAGAGATGCTTCATCACCGCGGGGTACTACTGGTGCTGAGGTTCAAGAGGCACCAGATCCACTTCATGTATCATCTACATCGTCCCTGGATGAAGGAGTGGCAGGATCAACCCCTGTGGCTTTTTCTGATGACTTCAGAGCACACCAGCAGCTACTCTGTAGGGTGGCTTGCAACATGAGGTTACAAGCAGAGGAAGTCATGCAGACCACTGATCCCGTGGTGGACATTCTAGCCCCAGAAGGCCACGCAAGGGTAGCCTTACCCCTCATCAAGGCAATCAGCAACAACACCAAGACCATCTGGCAAACCCCTGCATCGATCCCACCAGTAGCCAAGAGATTTGAGCAGAAATACTTCCTCCCCTATAACGGGTTTGAACACTTTTATATGTGCCCCACTCCAGGCTTGGTGGTGGTAGCAGCTGCCAATGAGAAAAAGGCAAGGCCATCAAGGCCTGACCCCAAAATCTAAGAATCAAAGCACCTGGATCTCTTCGGCAGGAAAGTGTGAACTATGGGGGGCCTACAACTCAGGATTGCAAACCAGCAGGCAATCTTGAGCAGATACGCTTTTAATTCCTGGTTGTCTGTGGAAAATTTCCAAGACAAGTTGCCCCAGGAGACCAGATCCGAGCTTGCTGCAATGATAAAAAAGGGGAAGGTAGTGTCAAGAGCTCTGCTTCAGTCTTGGATGGAGCAGCTGCTGCTGCTCGTTCTATGTCCTCAGTGGTTGTGATGAGATGCTTTGTTACATGTTAGCTCTGTGTTCTTGAGGAATCAGAGCATAGTATCCAGCCTGTGCCTCCCCCCCATCCCCCAACCTCTGCTAGAACTGAAAACCAAAAACAGTAGGAAATGGGAGACATCCTTATCTACCCGTATCCAAAAGCAATCAGCACAGTAAATGGAGCCTCATTTGCATTGACTATGGAGAGCCAGGCTCCAAAGCAAGAACCGCAGTGAACCCTGGGATTGAAGAAGCAGGAACCACACTGAACTCTGGGATTGAAGAAGCAGGGAAGCATTGCCTGATGGGGAGTCTCACACCAACACGAACAAACTCAGCAATTATCAGACCATTCTAGTCACAGACATGATAATTGATTCCCAAAATACTGAGTCTGCCTGACTGTATTGTGAGCTTCTCTGAACTGTAACACGCAGCCAGGAATGTGTATTGGCCACTTAAACAAGTCCTTATAAAAAAAACTTTACCCACATCCAGCAGTACAGTAGTGTAGTGTGTAGTGTTTGTCCTGTGCAAGTCCTGACTGGATCCTGTCTGGATCCTGTGTGAGTCTGGATTGAGTCCTGACTCCTGATGCTTGGATCTAAAGCTGTATCATTTCCACTGGGATTTGGCTTTTCTTCCTTGCTGATTGCTGTGGGAGCTTTGTTTCCACCCAGCCTCTGACCCTGATCTGCACAGCCTGGAAACCTTTCTGCTACGCAGAGTGGTGAGCAATGTTCCCTCTAAGGGGAGAGGGCAGCTGAGCAACTCTGGTTGCTCGCTGCGCTCCCCC